>JAGFPH010012318.1:0-12009 GCA_018207615.1 Philaenus spumarius | reverse complement strand
GGTTATGGGTGTCACAAGTTAATACATAACAAAAGTAAATTAAAAGTGTTAATATTATCCTAAATGTGAATTAATTGTCAATCATACATCGTCGTTGTGAAGTATGTATAAAATCATTGTTAAATTAAATCAAAGTAATAAAAAATTATAAGGAACGTTGAAAGTTATCACAGATAGAACCATGTCACTAGTACAGTTGTGTTTTAAACTATTTAATTTTTGTGAATAGTTTATTGTGAGTAAACCTAAATGCATACCTTTTTGTAAAAGAAGTTAATTGGTAATCAAAAAATTATATATATTAAAATTTACTGAAATTTTTTTTGTCACTATGTGCTTTCTTCAATAATGCTCAAAAAGAATTTTTAAATAAAATTTTTGTTAATGAGTCGTCTATAACTGTATTTGTTGTACATCGACACATAAAACAAGACTAGAAAAACTCCTTTCCAACTACAAAATTATGAAAGTAGGTTCATAAAAATTGTAATCTATAAGGTTAAAAACGAATGTTATTTGTACACAAGCAGAATACTAATGGTCCAAACAGCAATAAATTCATAATTTCTAAGTGTACTAGGTATTACTGAAAATGTAGATGTTTTATTATAACAACAAATACAAATGAGATATTTTTTAAACCTTACAAAAGTAAAGATATGCACAATGTTCATTAATCAAAAAGTATTTTAAACCGTGTATATCACACCAAAAACTTTGACCACTTTAGTTTTAACAATATTATTTTATAAAAACAGTGTCAAAAAACAATTGTGTGGTGCACCTATGAAATCTTCAACCAACACAAGTTGTGCTAAGGCACATTTACTTCCAAGTTTAGATTTGGATAAATAATAATTTAATTAATTAAGAATATGGTTGGATAAGTATGAGTTATTTATTTCTAATAAAAATTACCAAATCACCAGTACCCGATTGTCTTTACAAAATTATAATTTGCGGTTGTAAAACCTATTGAAATGCTTGCGGTTGCAGAAAAAGTGACTAATTCTAAATTTCAACATCTGTCACCTGTGTTGGACTTAACTTGCGTGTATATATCAATAAAATAATTTTTGTTATGAATCATTTTATTTTATTTTTATTTATAATTTTTACTAAATCCATCCTACATTGTCAATTCATTTGGAATTTAATAAAAATTCTTATTTTTAATCTTAATTTACAAACAAAATATATTTACTAAAATATTGAAAAGTTTTTTTACATTAATAATAGCCATTTTGGATAAGCAATCTGGTATTTTCAAAATCTGATATAGTCTCATGTTTCAAAATAAATGTATTAAAGGACATTCTAAAATATCACCGTGATTTAAAAGGTTTTGTCATATGTATGGTGGCCATTTAGAGTAAGCCATCTTAAATTTTCAGATTTTAACACCATATTCGAGATCAGCTATCAAAGATTTCATAAAAATAAACTAAGATGTTGCATATAAAAATATTATTTTAAATCATTCAAAATAGTTAGATTTTTAACAAAAAATGGCGGCCTTTTTGTATCGGACATCTGGAATTTTCAAATTTTGATTTGCGTTCTGGATGAGAGACCCCCAAGTACACAATCTAATAATGCTACAAATGTCTGATGGTAGTTTTCAAGTGACTTTTTAATTTTTTATATTCATTATTTTATGTTCATTGAAATGCACCTTATTTGTTTTGTTCTTTTGCAGACATCTTTTTATTACAAAGATGGTAACCCAAATCTGTCTTTGCCAAAGACATTCCATATTTATTATTTTTTATTATATAGATTTAACCCTTTGGCTCCTGACGTCCAATTTTTCATATGTTCCAAAAATCCCAACCATTATCTGTTATGTATGTGTATAAAATCCCAGGCTCAATTTAGCGAATTTTCAGTGTTTCGCAAAAAAATATATATTAAATTTAATTACTGATCAATTTTGATGATTTTTTTATATTTTTTTTGGAATGAAATGTTCTATAAGGTAGTACCTTTTAAAAATTATAAGTGTAAATTCATGTTAGGTATGAATTTTTTAAATTGTTACTCGGAAAAAAAATAATTTTAAATTTTGTTTACTTTAGTCTTAAAAATGACACACACAAAAAATATCTAGGACAATTTTGTCCACATAACATAATTTTACACTTAAAACTGAACAAAAACCTGAAATTTCATTACATATATTAAAAAATTACAGAGTTGTTAAGTTCTTTTTGAAAATTAGTCTACTACGTAATCAGTTCTGCGGTTAGTTGTACGTATATAGTCATAAGAATATACACGTCAGTAACAAGTGAATGTACTCGCTTCATAATCACAATTTTTCACAATAAAAATAACTAAAAATGCCAAAACAATCACATGCTACAACATAATATATGGGCCATAATCAAAGCCAACACACAAATCAAGTTATTTACCATCTGACAGATGACAAAAGTACAGCCAACGTATATCACAATTATCTTCGTTGTAGTGCACATAGAGGTAATTTTTAACGTAAGTAAAGCTCATAGAGGTAAATAGAACAGTTCTGTTCTTTCTGATTCCATTGATATATAATAAACATAGATTCACTAATGATTTGTATTTTATATGATTTTTTTCTGAAAGTCCGAATTTTCGGATGTCGGGATTCAGCGACATACTACCAATGTCCGAACAATCGGACGTCGGGAGCCAAAGGGTTAATTTTAATATTTTGTTACATACGTTATAAGCATACTTATATTACAATGCATTTTTTAACATTACACGATTGAAATGTTTAATTTTATATTTGGAGCAATTACCTTTTCTGCCTACATGAAAAATAGCACACAGCTCATAACCTCAGCAGATCCTAGACTAATATACTCTCTAAATCCTGCTTCCTTCCAACACATCTGCCTGGAGTTGTTTGAGCCTTCTATTCAGTAATAATATTAAAGATTTAAAAACCATTTATACATTTTGTTCATTTATTTTTGTTTATCATTTTACAAAATTTCATAGAGAGCTTATGACATTGAACCATCTATATATCTGCTAACCGTACTACTAACATGCTTTGGTTTCTGCTTTGTGGGCTCGTTGGCTGTTTCTACAAACTAAATAACAAAAAATATGAACTAGCAAAGACAAAAAACTACTCGGACAATTGTTGCAAGTCTTCTTCTCACCTGGCTTTACCCACAGCATATTTTAATGTTTTTGACATAATGCTTAAACAATGGTAAATATCCAAAATGCTCTTCTAGCCTACTAAAATTTTACTCACGCAAGGCTACATGATCTTAGAATGTCAAATAATCAAATATTTTTCTATTATAACAATATCCAAGGACAAATCAACGTTTTTCTTCAGCTTTGTTTTGTTAACAAATATTTAAGCGCCTGTTTAAACCTATTAGTAATGGAAATGCGATGAATGTTTCAGGTAGCGATGGTCGAAGTGCAGCTTAACGATACGTCGAATGTTCCCAATGAGATGTTGATAGCGTTTGCCGTCTGCACGACCCTTTTGGTCGCTGTGCATATGTTAGCTCTCATGATAAGCACATGTATTTTACCTAACATCGATGCAGTTTGCAACCTCCACTCTATCAGTCTAGTGCACGAATCTCCTCACGAACGGCTACATTGGTATATAGAGACGGCTTGGGCGTTCTCCACCCTCCTCGGGTTGTTGTTGTTCCTGTGCGAGATCGCCATACTATGCTGGGTCAAGTTTTACGATTATTCGAAAACTGCGGCCTGGTCGGCTTGTATTATTTTAATACCGGTTTTTGTAATTTTCCTCGCTTTTGCGATTCATTTTTATCGATCTTTAGTTACGCATAAGTACGAAGTAACTGTTTCTGGAATCAGAGAATTGGAACTGTTGAAGGAACAAATTGAAGCGGGTGATATGGAAGGCAGGGCAAACGGAATGGCTTTGATCAATCGAACAAACAATGCCCAGATTGTTTAAAGTAAAGTTACTCCAGTAGACAGACGCTTAACTTGTTTCAAAATTCAAGCGAAAAAATTAATATTGAATTTGTGAAAATCACCCCATCATATTCCAGAAATTCTTTTATTCTAATTTATTTGGCAAATTGAAGAGTTTATTAAATGACTCCGCTTGTCCACTCTCATGCTTCCTAACTTTATAGTCTGCCTAATCACTTCCTACCCAATCTATTTATCTTTAAAATGACTGTATTGTATAGATCTGTAAATATACACTTTCCTTTATATTGTATATAAACTATGAACAATTGTTGTTATTGTATTTAAATAATTATTGTGATATACATTTGTAAGGATGTTTTGTAACGGTTTATTTAGTTTCATGTTTATTGTTGTTTTAATTTGTTATTGTTTATAACTATTTTGTAAAATAATAGGTTTGAAGTAAAACCACATATTTGTATCTGACTTAGTCAAATAGTTAAGTAAAATGTCCTCTACTTTGTCCTTGTAGGGATATAGTTTTGTATTTATACATATGTTTGTAAACACCTTTTTGTGTTGCAACACCTATTGCAAAGAAATTTTACATGGTAAATCCAAATTAGTGAAATTGCAGTGAAATTAAAAAATTAAAGGTTTTAGTGATTCTAATATACTGGTGTTATAAAAAATTGAAATGAATACAAAACACTAATACAATTTGTTAACTTACCTCATGTCCATCTACACTCCTTTGTTACGTCCTTATTTGAAGGTACTATCGATTTCGAAGATCATGCTTCCATTTTCAAGTCAAACATTTATGTACAGACATTTATACAGTTTATTCATACAATTAAATTTGAAACAATATAACACAAAACACTTAAATAACATAAAACGTTACGATAAATTAGTAAATATAGTCCATCTTTGACTAACCGATATGACCCGACTGCTTCAGTAATGACATAACAAAAGACTGTAGACGGACAAAAGGTTTTATCAGTCTATATACAAGTTCTTGAAGGCAACATAATATAATGTGTAGAATAGAAAAGTATTAAACATAGTAATTCTTATACTGCATTAACCCTCTTGGTGCCCGGCTTGTAAACCATTGTGAATTAATTGAATTTGCCACCACCAATTCAGTAATGTTGTAACCATGTAAAATTTATAGAAAAAGTGTACTTTAGTTACACCTAATTTGCAAGTTTAACACATAATTCAATACTCAGTTGCTTGATCACCATACTACATTTATAAATATTTTTAAAAAAAATTTACACTAATTAAATTTAGTACTTTTTAGGATCAAGTTTGGATTTTTGAGTTTTGAGACCTGAGCACCTCATAAATAATACAAAGAAATTTATATTTTCTAAAAAATCCTAAATTTTTAGCAAAATGTAACAAATTTTATAAATATGAAGTAAATAACTTGAAATGGTTTATTTATAACTCCATGAGTTACACTATAAAGAAAAAGTAAATTTTATAACAGCGAATGTACGTTTCATACTAACTGTATTTTATTTATAGTGATTTCTTTGAATTATAATAATTCTTATATGTACGTGTTGTTCTGTGAAAAACTTTAAAAAATATTTACTTGAGATGGAGGATGGCTGTGTGTGCATAATTTTGCCTGATGAAAGTAACATAAAATAATATCTTTATAAATGATTAATTCTATTGCGGTTAATTCCATGTTCAACAACTGAAGTTTTAATAATAACACTAAATCATCTAAAATAGCTCCTTATTATTGCCGATGTTTACAAAATTGTATATTTCTTAAAAACAGCTGGTGAATGTTAAACATGTGGTATTAAAAAGAAATATGCTCTAAACAAAAGCTAATTAATATGTCTTTATAACACTACAACTAGTTAGTCCGAGATGAGAAAAATTAAACTAACTAAAATGACTTTGCACAAACCTCGCTGATATATTGTTGAGTACTATTATGGTTAATGGCAATACAGTTTTACTGCAGCTGTTCATATATTAGACTGTATATTTCTTATTTTATCAAATAAATTAGATTTAATTGTTGTGACCGTTTTCATTGGTGAAAAAGTTGATCTGATATAAGTTCTCTAATTATTATTTTATTTGTTATATTATGTATATAAATATATTTATATTTCCTGATATATATTATAAAACATACATTTTATTGTTTGTATATTTCAGACTTTTTTATTTACCATTGAAGATAATGTACATACTTTAACTTTACAATATTTTGTTATATTATTTTAATAGTAATTTAATGTTAGTTGTATTATTGGATAGAAAAAGTAGGCCTATATTTCATTTTAAAAATGATTTGTTAAAATTAAATTTTAGTCTCCACGTACCTTTAACACGTTTATTTTTATAAAAATGAATAACTGGGTTTTAAACGTTAAGTTGTGTAATTCAGAAAACTAAGTTTGTGTTTTTTTTTCTTGCTTGCAGCAAATACTATAGTAACAAAACTTGGTGTTTATCATAAAAACATTTGGATTGTTAATTAATAATCTTTATGTTTGCTCACTGTTGCAAGTTGTGATGCAGGAGGTTTCAATATTTTTTAAGATAAACTTACTAGTGAACACAAGATAAGAAATCATAATATCTTTATAATATATTATACAATTCTCTAAATTGTATTATAATAACACTGTCTACTGACTCAATTCTAATAAACAATTAAGTAAGAAAATACCTTAAATAATTTGTCTTTTAACTCTTTATTATTTGTTGTTCTTGTAAAGACTATATTTGCATAGTAAAGTCTCAAAGAGCAGTAGGTATATTCAAACTATTCAGTTAGACTTTTTATGAGGTTTTACCAAATAATTTGTGCAATTTTGATTAAATACAATGTGATATATCATTAAAAGACATTATAAAATCAACATATTTGTGCAGTGGCGTAACTACATTGATTGACGTCCCTTCAAAAAAAAAAAAAAATAATAATTAAGTCGCAACTTCTCGGTTCTAGATGACCCTTCTCCACCCATAAGCAATCTCACCCCACAGTGTTTTACGTAACTAGTAGTAATTAGACATTATTTTACTCTAAATTGAAATGAAAGTAAATTAATTTAAGTATAGGACATCCTTTACCTAACCAAACTATCTGTTGGTAGCATTGTAATTAAATATGCCAATGTTATGAAGTATCATACTCAAAAGAATAATATGCAAGCTTTAAGTTTAAATTAATTTATCCTCTTTAAAAGGGAAAGAAACACTGCAACTTTAAAAACCAAACATCAAGGTTTATTACTTACAAAAATCTTGTAAGTTGTTATAATTACATTTATTTAAATCCTCTTCTTTTTCTTCATGTGAAAATACTTGTCGGTTAACGTGTAAGGTCGAAAGCACGAGGGCGGACTTATACTTTGAAGGGGGTGATTAAAAAACTTTCTGCATCTACCATGTTGATGACGTTGGTACGCACTACGCACACATCATTAAGACTAGGCGCATATTAGGACGCATGTGAGATGACCCGATCGACCCACACATGAAGCGTTGTGGAACGCTTATTACAACGCATTTGCTCCCAACTCTCGCCCATTATACACGTTTATTATACTTAATTTTATTTTTTAGAATGTTTAAAATGAATGATCCATGGATAAAACTACGTTTACTAGATCTATCCTAATTTAAAATTACTGCAGAATCACCAGAATTACTTTTGCTGTTTTTACTAACTACTAACCGAAACTCACAGAAAGTGCACGGGATGATACATATTATGTTCTTTCTATGTACAGTAGAGCGTCGAAAACCCGAACTAATTGGGACCGAGGGAGGTTCGGATTGTCAATTTGTTCGGATTTTTGAAAATAACTAAGAAAATACCATTTAGGCTACAATATAAGCCCTTTAATCGATTAAAGTGGTTAAAGCAGTAATGTAATTACAATAGAATATGTAAGACTACTTACATAATATATTATGATTTAGAAGAAGCTGCACGTACTCAGTAGGGCCAACATGATTACACTTGTAACTCTCAATTACAGTACAGTACATAGTTAAAAGTTCACTTGTACATTATAGTTAACACAAACGAAAAAAAAACTGTATAGTACACTACTGTATGTACGACACACTGTTATAATGATAACACAAAGAGAAATGAATGAACTTTTGTATGTTTACGCTGTTTGTTAACTGCTAGCGCTAAAGCAGCTTATGAGCGTGACAGTGAACATACTGACAGCCAGTCTGCTGTGAGGGCGTGTGAAAGCAGGTATTAAGAAGTGTTTAAAAAGAGATAATAATGTCAAACTGCGATGAAGATTTATGTAAAATTTTTAACAACGCAATAATTGGAATTTGTGAAAACGAAATTTTAGCAGGGGCTGCCTCGGAACGCGTTCGGATTTTTGACGTTTCGGATTATTGACATTCGGATTATCGATGCTCTACTGTACATACCTTAAACATTTTCACGTGTTAGTTTATGACTTTATTAAGACATATTTTAAAATAATTTTTACAGGGTTAATGTCAAACATAAAATATTTTATTAAAAATTATTTCATATTAAAATGCAGAGAACTTAATATAAACCACAGTTTTAATTGATTAACAAAAATATTTATTAATCAATTCAGTGGACATATATATAATACTTGTTAATAATTATTTTATGTTAGTTATTTTATTAAAAATTACTTTGTTTTAAATGTTTATTGAAAATTCAGCTTAATTTTCAAATAAATACAATTTTATTTTCAACATTTTTAAAACTAATTGGACCTTTATCAGCTTTTCCTGGGCCAACATCTGAAAAATGTAATAATGAAAAATGCATAATCAGACACCAAAACCTTTAAGCGCTAGTAGAGTATTGAACTCGTAAGACTCGTGGCACGAGAAACTGTGTCACTGCCACTGAGCCACATGTCTGTCGTGCTACGTGAGTCATGCTGCGTAGCGTCGCGTTACCAATATGCGCTAATCCATTCATTTACCTATGTTACAAAAAATCACGCTATTCCACATCGCGTGACAAGCTTCAAATGCGTCGCAATATGCGCCTAGCCTAACACCTGGTGGATATACATTTACATCAATGAAGTACATTTGTTTGATGGGGGAGCAAATAGTTCGTTTATTCATTATTAAAGTTTAGCAGGCATTATTGTTAACTGCTAGTAAACAGATTGCGTAACCATAGTCATTTCAGTTTCAGACTTATGATCCGTGATTATATTATTTATAGAACAGTTTTATTAAGATATCGTAATGAAATATTGTTCATTGTAAAATTTATTTTGATGATAATATGCTGCGACCCCCCCGCACCGCAGGGTTTGCCCGGTGTTGTTTACGCCACTGTATTTGTGTTTATTTAGTTATATGATTTGTTGTTGTGTTTAATATTTATATTCAGAAACTACTGTTTCTCTGTGCTCCATTATTACAACAAACAATATTTACATTGTTTCAATTTGAGTGGATCAGAACAAGGACTAACTTGATGCTATTTAACTACAGACTTCAGTGGCAGCTAGTGGGTTGTATGCCTCCCAAGCTTAGCTAAACATTTTTTCCAAAGTATGAATTAATTAATCTATATAATAAAAATGAAAAGCTGTTCGTTGGTAAGCGCATCACTTGAGAACGGCTGAACCAATTTGGCTATTTTTTGTTTTAAAATCTTCGTAGTAGTCCGAATTAGGTTTTTATAGAAAGAAAAATTTGAAAAGTTCCTAGAAAATTTTCTAATTTGTGAAGACTGAACTTGCTTTTTTTATGAACTCAAGACCATAACTCTCACAAAAACAGCTGTTGGGATAAAAAGTTTATAAACACATGTTTGTTTACATTCATTACCATAGCAACTTTACTTAGTACATTTATAATCAGTTTATTATTCTTCAAAACCTAGATCTTTTTTAGGTTATATTGAAAAACTAAAAACAAACACAAACAAAAATCAACGAAAAATGCTTACTGTATTAATTCAATTCAAACATCCGTCGTTACATATCTATATATTGTCCGCGAGAGGAAAGAAGTCCCCTGAGCGCTTGCCTATTCAAAAAATTGCAGGCGCTTATCTGAGTCGGCGCTAAGCTTACGTTGCACACGGCATTCTGCGGTCACATTCACTGTGGCAAACCATGTAAAATAGCCAATTGAGATTTTACTTTATTGTAGCTATTTAATTGTGTTAATAGTGTTGAGAAAACCATTAACGTTTGATAAGCCTTCCAGTTTTAAAAACTAACTTTATTACAGTATAGGATTACTATAAAAAAGTTTGTTATTAAGAAAGAAAGTTGTTACTGTAAAATTTTGTACAGTTAGGCAGTAAGAAAAATCGTTATTGTATTTACAAGTAAGATTATATTTACACTTATGTACATAGAGATTACAAGTTCTTAAATTACTATACAATATTAAATTGTAAACCATTTTAAATTTATATACAAAACTAGCAAAAGCTTGTTGATAGGCCTACTAAAAAAACTGATATACAGTAAATCCTTCGACATTCGCGGGCTTGGTATTCGCGGTTTTGATTATTAGCGGTCGCTAAAAAAAGAAAAACTACTGTATTAAATAGAAATAAAGTACATGTAAAATTCGTAAATTATTGCAGTGTTTGTACTGTAATAATTATTGTACGAATAATTAATTTATTTAATAACATTGTATAAAACCCACGTCGTCAAAACACTCACAAATACAACAAAACATACAAGATGGGATTTAAAAAATCTTTACTAGCAAAATGCACTTAAAATGTTCAGAATAATTAGATATAAATAAATATATAATATTAAACAAATAATTACAATCAAATTTAAACCTAGAGTAATAAAATTATTAATGACAAAAATCAAAAATAAAACATAATTTTAAGTTAAACTTGTAGACTAAGTTAAATTGCACAGTGTTAATTTAAATTTAAATAGTTCAATTGTTTAAATTCAACTATTAAATTAACTATTCCCTAAGGCCTAGGGAAGGAAAATTTATATAAAGCAGTATTTTTTTATATTTTATGTCAATAGTAATTATTATGTCGTGTGCATTTCTGCATATAAGCTACTCATTATGTGTAAGTATTTATAATTTGTATGTGTTTTATTTTATAAGTATTACACATATTTTATTAAACTGCAGTATGTCATTCAAGTTTTGGTGGTTCATTGTAATAAATACAATTATTTTCAATAATGTGACACATTTTATTCAATTTCGTATTAATTTTTCAGAAATGTTTCAGAGAATCAAATTAAAAGTATGCTAACATTAGTAAATTGTATATTATACAAATAATTATAATCAAATTTAAACCTAGAGTAATACAATTATTGATGACAAAAAATAATAATAAAACGTAGCTTTCCGTGGCGGACTGGTCTAGCCCAAGTATTCTATAGCCCTGCACTTAACGGCTGTTCTACAGGGATTCCACATTATCAGAAACAAAACTATGGGGCACGAAAAGTTTGGACAACGCGTAGCGCCTGCAAATGCCGTGCGGTAACACACAAACACTGCTGCATACCGTCCTGGCTCAGAGGACTTCTTTCCTCTCGCGGACAATACTTAGAGATATGCTGTTTAAAAATATTGTTTATATAAAATACTAGCGGGCCCGATCCGGCTTTGCACGGATAGACAAATCAAAGTTAAATGTATGTTAACAATAAAATATATCAATAAATATATTACACTGTATTTCTTATGGGGATTTTTAGTAACTTTGACCCCCCAAACTCCCGTAAAATTTCGAATTTTTTTAAAACCTTTCTTAGCGAGCACCTAGTGCCCTAGAGGAAGCTACATACCAAACTTCATTCCAATCCGTTCAGTGGTTTTTGAGATTTCATGATGAGTGAGTGAGTGGTATTTGGATTATATATATATGTAGATATCTTATCTATGAATTGTTTAATACTTTTCAAATCATATTTTCGCTTTCAAAAATAATTATATTAAACAAATTATTTAACACCATGCATAACCATAAACATACATGAGCTTAGACATAATTATATTGAAAACCAAACAATCTGAATAAAACTAAAGGACATTAAAATATCACTCTTTTAT
>JAGFPH010012317.1:10233-30697 GCA_018207615.1 Philaenus spumarius | reverse complement strand
GTATACTTAGAAACATGTTTCAAACCTGTGTTTGGTCTAAACTAATAGTTAACTTAATTCAAAGAAGGTAAGTTTAAGAAATTTAGGTCGTTTTTACCACATTTTTGATACTTCTAAATTCTAAAATTTAGAATTCTAAAATTCTAAACTACCCAAAATGATTATTTTACACATTAATAAACTAAACTCCTTGGAGGTTTTTATTATTGGTCTATTATAATACCAAGACGAATTATTCTTAATTACACATAAGTGCAATTTCCTACTTAAAATATAAGATATTAAATTATTTGCTCACAATAGTGGAAGTATATGGGAATCAGTGCAAGTATTGTCTGCTGTACCTTGGTGTAGCCCATAGTTTTTAAATATTACTATGGTAAGTTAGATATAATAATCTTTGTTGTGATTAAACAAAGACTTAAATATTTTTTAAATATTATTTTAAATTAGTCACAGCTTTAAAACGTTACATTAATTAATCATATATTTCCATTAAACACAATAATAATAAACGGTACCCGAAACTGGCACATACTTTCTAACAAAAATATTTAAGTTATTAAACAGATTCACTGTGACTTCATAATTGTATTAAAGTAGGAGAGTAACTAATAAATATTATTATTATTATTAGCTTGAGAAAAAACTGTTCGATCGATTTCAAACAAATTTACACCAAATATGTTAATTAGGCGTGTATAGATGCAAGAAAAAAGGTTTTGAAAATTTTTGAAAAACAACCCCTTTTTGGCCAAAAAAAATCCGTTATTATTATTATTAGCTAAACGATCATTTTTAGAAAGATGCAGTTTTTTGCATATGGTAAGGTGCATATATGGTTTTTGCCAACTTTTATCAAAATCGTTAGAGCCGTTTTTTATAAAAAAAATAAAAACAGATTTTTTGGGAGTTTTTTGGCCAAAATGGGGTTGTTTTTAAAACATTTTCAAAACCTTTTTTCGTATATCTATACAGGCCCAATTGACATGTTTGGTGCAAATTTGTTCGAAATCGATCGAATAGTTTTCTCTCTAGATTTGTATACATACAGACAGACATTTTGTAAAACCACTTTTTTGGACTCAAGGGGTCCCAAAACGGATACTTCCACAAAAACCTCAACATCGATTTTTTGCGATCACTATACTTTCTCTTTACTATAGTATACTGAGAAAGTAAAATTATGGAAACATTAACAATCCAAAACACTATTTAAATAAAAGATTAAGTATTAAAATTGTTTAAAGTTAGATTCCAAGGTGTTCATTGGAACCCAAACCTATTATTAATTATATGTTGTTTTTTTTAAGTGTATACATTGATTTCATTTACTGCTGTCAGTCAACTCAAATGTTGCAGATAATTTTCTAAAACTCTTTCCAATATTTGTACAGTATACAGTAATACAATAATTTCCTCTAATATTTTCCTCTAGCTAAGTATGTTTGTCAAGTTGAAACCGCAATATGAACGTGCTGGAAACAATGCCAGGACATCATTTTCTATAATCCGGTGATATTACACAGCAACGATAGTAGACTTATTCATTTCCAATAAGTCATTTTAGACAATCTCTTTCGAAAGAATACAAAATCAAACGTTTTGCTTTGAACCTCTCTACTGATGAAACTGTTTATATTTACTTTGTTAAAGATGTATGATAATGTATTATGGAGGTTTGACAAATCCGAAACAACATAATGGCACTGGGAAAAATTACTTGTAGTGCGTTTTTTTTTTTTTAATTTTATCTCGATGAAGTGTAAGTTCAACTTGTATCCCAAGGGTACCTTACCAATTCATCTCCTATTCAAAAAAGATACCATCCGCTTTAGTTGCAATATAAAATGTATGAGTATGTATTTTTCAAATATAAGTATTTTTTAAATTACAGATCGAGTACTGTACTTTCAAAATCAGAGTGGGGGGATTTTTATATGAGTTTCTATAAGATCTTAAAATCTAGGATTCGAAATGTTAAAGAAAGCCAAATAAAGCCAAATATTTATTTGGTTCTAATTGTTGTCAAATTGCATTGCGATGCCTTTATCTATTCCTGAGAAAATCATGTGTGACAGATAGATAGATAAACGAATTGATCCTATAGGGTTCTGTTCTCCTTTCAAAGTCTGAAACCCGAAAAATGTTGTTTATTTAAAAATATTTTGGAACTGACTGAGAAATTTTCCTTATAATTGTTGTTTCATTGTTTTAAACACAGTTAGTTTTTTGCAGTTCACTATATAGGACTTTATTAAACAAAAACTTTTTAAATTTCTACAAACAAAACAATTTTTGCATTTCCTCCTACTATAATTAAAGTAAAATTGCCTTATTAACATAAGTTTCAAGGGTGTATTACAATATAAAAATACAACAAATTAAAAATATTTTTAATTTTGTAAAAATACAACAAAATAAATTACTTTACTAAAAATTTTACGAAAGTTAATTTGTTTGCTTGTAACTTTTGAAACAGTTAATTTTTTCAGCTCTATTAAGTGTAAACCTATATAATGAAAATAATATAAAAAATAAGAAACAATTAATAATATTACACAGCCTATAATCCTTTGCAATCATGTTTAAACATGCTTACAAAGTAAGCTTTACGCCATTGTTATTGTCAGCGTTGGCTTTTAATTTAATTAGCGTCACCACTTTGTGAAGACCGAATACAAATAGCAATGCAATTATTTCCACCATAAATCTCTTTTTAGTCAAGGAACACATTCAACACGGGCTAGGTTACGGTATTTCAAAGTTTTAATTGCATTTGATTTATTAAATAACGACATTTTCTAACTAAATATAGTTAAGATAATTATTCTCTGTGTTAGTTTCATAATTTAATATGTTTTAATTAGTTATTAATATTTTGTTTAATATTATTTTATGAATTTCTGTGACATTTTATTGAATTAGACATTATTAACAACCAATAAACCTATAAGGTCCTATCTTGAATTTGCTATTGAATTTAATTAAATTTTTGTTTATAGTGTAGTTTTAGAAAATAATGTTTTGACTTCATGGAACTTACATTGCTTACTCCTGTCTTAAAAGAGAGTAATACTTCATATTATCTAAAAGCGCTAGATGATAATACATTCACAATTTTGAATTGATAATTTCAATTCTGAAAAAAAACACTATAGGTACTACTAGGTCGACCATGACCGATCTCATTTTTAATTTTGTTAGGGACTAAACCATATCTCTCAGCTAACATTACATATGTATGAAAACGTCTAGCATAAAACGGTTTATAGTATTCGAGATATTTTTCTGATTGTTGTACTGTTTTCTGATTTTTAACAAAATCGAGAGAAGCTTTAGAGATTGCACTCGCTACATATAATAACCAAATTTATTTATGTGTTATCGTTCGTATAGAGTAAACCAAAAGATAAAAATGTCAATTATTGCATGTCAGAGTCGCACTAAAAACAATCCAAATATGTTCAACAACAATAAGAAACAAAAAATTCATGACCAGTAAAATAATTGTCCATGCATGACCTAAAATAATGCACCAATATCACAATGACAACTCAAAAATGTATTGGAATAATAAATTATTGTCAAACATATTTCATTAAGAATGTTTTAAGAGAGTATTGTAAAAATAAGAGATGAAAATATAAATAAGTTTTTGTGTAGGATTAAAATCTATTATTTTAACTTGACCATTTTTTTACTGCCCTTTCTTATTACATTTTTATTTTGTCATTTTCTTATTAAGTTCTACTTTAAGATTTGTTTTAATGTTTCAGCTAAAAATTTGAGGAGTTTTGTACATTTTAACAATGTTAGAGACTCATCATAACTGAACTGATAAAATACAAATATTTAAATATCCCACTTAAAAGACATTTTTGTTGATCCCAAACTCAAAGTTTATTTTCTCCTTCAATAAGAAACCTAAAATTGTTTCCTTCATTTAAGTTCTGAATTTGAATCAACTATAGTAACTAGTTTACTTTCAACAGATACACAACGGATTCTTTAATCCTAGAAATGTTTTAATTTAATAATGAATACAAAATATTGTTACTACTATGATTTATACCTAGAATATTTAATGTAGATAATATTTAAGAATGATAATCATTCTTAGTGCAAATATGCCAACTAATCCAAATTGTATTTAGGTATGTCTTGCCTTAATTATCTATCACGTTTTCAGTCGATCGACCATGTTCAGAGTACTAGAAACTTTAACACATAAAACACACCACAAAACATAAATTTCACAAAGTCTGGAGATCATAAAATGCATAAATAAAGCTTACAACTCACTGTAAGTGCACCCGAAGAAAGCAACACATATCATAAAAAAGAACAAAGAAAATGGTAATCATGTAAAAGTATCTTGAGGATTTAAATCCTGCCCTTTTTGTAGTTTGTATGGAGGAAGTCCTTCACCATTTAAACCTTTCCACACTGTACTCTTACTCAGCCTAATTCCCGTACTAGTGTTCTCTAGTCTTCGTTGATGGGTTATCTTCAAACAACTTTATCACATTTTCTTCATACTGGACATTACGAACTTGCCTGTCACGACCCTTATCTACCATGTTACATTTAACTGAGCCAGTTTCCCTTACCTATTGTGGACAGCAATACAAATATTTTATGAGATATTTGACATAAAAATTATAAACGGCCGCCATTTTGAAAACATTTAAAATAATGTTCTAATTTTTCGTACAGTGATAAAAAGATACGCAACAAATAGGTATACAAAGTTTCAGCTCAATATCTTTTCTACTTTCAAAAATATTAAGAACAGACAGACATACTAAAAAATAAGCACCGTAGACCCATGTTTACATTGTGAAATATGTTTGTCTCGATCTCAGGAACATATCCACAAAAGGGGGTCCAGAGAGTTCGGGGACATCCTGTATACATTTTTTGATACTTTTTTGTCACATAAATAAATTATTTTGATATTTGCATGATTGAATAACAAATAAAATCTCAAACTTTGATTTTAAGTTAAGCCAAAGAACAAATTTAGTTTAAAATAATTTAAAAACTAACTTACCTTTAAAATGACATACTCAAAATAATTTCCTGATTATTATTACTCCCCAGTAATCTTGTTACCCGTTTGACATTGCTCTTCTGAAATTCAAGATGGTGGCTGGGTCTGCTGAGCCTTTAAGGCTTCAATGTAATAACGGAACTCAACGAATAAAATATGTAATCATAATTAATTAATAATGTAAATTAATGTAAAAGAACCTTGACCAACTATTGTACACTTTCAAAACAAATTATAGTGGACTTTGTTATTTCTAGGTCCGCAGAATTAATGTACATTTTATAATTGGTAATTAAAGATTCTTTCCAAATCTCTTATTCCTTTACATTTGTTCAAAACTTTTAGAAATTTACATCAATCATATCTATCATAAGTATTACTTAATGAGACAGTTACAGTATGTATTACACACTGTTTTCCTGTGTAACGTTTTAAAACTCAAATTGTATGCAGTCAGTCCCAATCTCATACCATCAGTTAGTTATACATTTTCTAACCAAGTGATTAATTGGAATATCTAACTGACCTTTTTATAACTAAACATAAGTACTTAAGGCATTGATTCGATTTTTTAGTGCCTTTCATGCTAAAAGTAAGGTTAAATACATAATTTCAAATCTATATTCTTTGGTAACCTTTGCTTTCGCTAATATTTACTGACATCGTAACACTTAACCGATTTTAACAATGTTTAATCATACGTAAATATTTATTAATATTGCTTAAATTAAGCTTTTGAATAAAGAACAAATAAATATATATAGCGATTTTTGTAATTAAATTGATAGGAACCTTGCTAAATATACATAATATCATGAATAGTAAATGTATGCATTAACATAAATCTATATAAATACTATATTGGTTTAACCAAATGAAGTATAGAGTGCATGTGCAGTAGTAAGAAGCTGCAGTGGAGATAGGAAGAGTCTGGTGTCATGTCTAAAGCCCTATGACAGGAAGTCACAACGAGATTCTATTACTTAAACTTGTTTTCATTTTATACTTAATATTTATAAATAGTTGGATTCAAGTCGGAAGAAAAACATATTGTAATTAAATTTTAGGTTTAATAAAAATGTATTTGGTTAATAAAACCGTTATTCCAACTTGAATACGCCTTGTGGTACTTACGCTTCCTAGCAGTAAGCATCCTTCAAGAAAGCCCCGTCATCACTGTGGACATAAAATAAGGCAGCACCTACACTCAATTCCACGTTCACCATGCAGTACAGGTTTTACGGGAGATAAGTCATGCTACTACCATTCCTAGGAACATCAAGGTTATTGTCATGCGGGTTGAGTCAACTGCCTGAGCGTTGCGTGGAGTTGATGTTTTTGGAC
Source organism: Philaenus spumarius (assembly GCA_018207615.1). Taxonomy (NCBI): domain Eukaryota; kingdom Metazoa; phylum Arthropoda; class Insecta; order Hemiptera; family Aphrophoridae; genus Philaenus; species Philaenus spumarius. Next base: position 24,297 of record JAGFPH010012317.1, on the reverse strand, counting down.
AATTAGTATCACTGAGACTGCAGTTTGGATAACATGACTTTTGGGCGCTCCTTACTGCACGGTGACGTGAAATCGAGTGTATATCGAGGGACACAATCATCCAACTCTAAAACTGAATTCAATTAAATTTATTAGTCTAGTTTTACGTAGGACTAACGTGGCCATTAGTAATCAACAAATAATGCTTTAAATTACCTATCATAAGTTAGCTTTTAAATAATGATTATCTTAGGTGGTACTTATTATTGGTAAGTTAGTAGTAAGCTTGCCATTCGAACATGCAAATATAAAATGCAATATTCATATGCAAACAGCGATATTTTATTATTCTTAACTTAATATTGAACTACGCCATACAAATCGTATTTAATCCTTTCATTGAAGTGAATTATATTACTTATTACTAAATACATACAATATGGTGCATTGTAATTTTCCTAAGATACTGTACTTCTTCCAGTCTCGAAATGTCTAAAGATTTTTTTATTTAAAATTTGTTATCTCTAAAAATTCTAAAACCTTATAAATCCAAGCAATAATACAATCCGATGTAATAATACAAACTCACTTATGAAATTTAAAATATTATTCTTATTTCTCTATTTAAAATTGTGTTCTCCAAAGCAATGTATATGCTTTAAGCAAATATTTTGTTCATATCATTACATTATTAATATTATATTATAGTCTTAGTGGAAGCAGACCAGAGGGGCAGAGTACTAGTAGCTATATTGCTATGACGTCACATTTAAGTAAACTCGAAATGATTAATTTTATTATTGTAAACATAAACTACAGATGATAATTTAGATTTAGGGACCTAAAGAATTGCATTTTTTCCGTGCAATTTGTATAGCTAATTGAATGCAAGAGCAAAATCTTTGATTGTGTTGAAAATGAAGAATGTGGTTTAATTTAGTTTATAGTTTACTTTATATTTGCTTAATAATTACAATAATATGGGCTTGATTGATTTGTAAAGTACAACTTCTACAAGATTGAAAATTAAAATATTAATATTGTTTTTCTTCGATTATTCCACAAATTAGGCACATAATTTGTTATTTTCATATTTCCTCAAATTTAATTAACTTTTTTTACATCTCAGTAGAATGTATAGTAAATTTTATAACTAAAACCAAAATGTTTAAATTCCATACAGTAAATTTATCATATTTATAAAATGAGAAGCAATCAATACGTTTGAAGCTTACCATAAAATTATTAAATGAAGTTATTATAACAGGTAATTTACAAATAAATGTTACTATGAAACATACTAGCAAAATATTTACATGTTACTATTGAAATATTTAGCAAAATTAGAAATAATATTAATTTCGTCAAAATGTTTTTAATTATTTGAAGTTTAAATGAACAATAATTAAACTTTTAATTATATACTTATTTGAATACGTTTTTAGTCTAATTTTTGAAGAATAATAAGAGCTATTACACTCGACCCAACTTGAAAATGGTTCGTCGGAGGAGGGTAAATCTTCGTTTCTATCCGTTTCAGACCATTTGGAGAGGATACCCAAAATTCATTACTTTATATACATATGTATGTATACTTATATATATGTTTTATTCCCGGATAGATAAGTGGTAGTAAATGTGCTTCAAAATTGCAGATTTTTTGGTGAAAGGGCCCTAGTAGGATTCTTCAGATACACTTTTTTGTTCTTTTTCGATCCGATTCAAAATGGCGGAGTTATACCGATTAATCGTTTTTGGGTAGAGATTTAAGGGTATATAAGTATATGGGTTTTTCCCATCTTGATAAAATGGTAGTAAATACGCTTTAAAATAGATAAAAGTTTAGTGGAGGGGTCTTTGTAGGATGTCACAGACACCGATATTTTTATTTTTCGATTTTACACAAAATGGCGGCATGTTTGATTCAAACCAAAATGGCAAAGTTAGAGCGAGAATATTGCATTATTTCTCCCACTCATAAGCCCGTTAAAATTTGTGGGTTATATCATTCTAAAGGTAATTAAATTAACTACAATTATGTGTAAAGGTAATTCAGGTACAGTCCCCGGATCAAGGAACAAAATTGATATAAAGGTCACGATAAATGTTTTTTTTTCATTATCAATGTAAGGTTTTGGCGCAATTTCGCCCATTCATAAGCCCGAGTGCAATTTGAGAGTTATATCATTCGAAAGGAAATTAAATTTACTGCAATCTTGTGCAAAGGTTTTTCAGGTACAGTCCCTGGAACAAGTAACAAAACTCATAGGGAACTCCATTATTTAATACTAGTTATTTCCTGATAAGAAAATTCGGCTGAAGTAATGCGGCAGTGCTGCTTACAGGTTTTTTATTGTTTATGTTTATATTAACGTTTAACTATTCATTCTGAATGCATATTATAAACACTCTAATGTGCTTGCATCAATAACTTTAATTTATGCAAAAAAATAATAATTCCTTCACAAATAACATAAAAGGTTAGCACAGCTGTAATATTTCTGACTTTTTATAATTTTCACACTAACTATCGCCTCATTAAATCCACAAGCTGTTTCTCCTGCAGCAGCTGACTCTACTAATTATACGTTAGACTCAACAATGCAATCTTTTGTCTGCAGCCCTTCATCTTAAAGCCTTTGCTTCCAAGAGGCATGTTTAATTATGTGTATGTTTAGTAGATAAATTTATTAATGTGTAACCCTGCATTATATAACACAATACATAACGTGACATGTAATGTAAGTAAATACTTCAATTTTCTGTGACTACAAAGTGAACCAAAGAAATCTAAAAGTCGTAGCTGTATTCAATTTAATTAATATAATAAAACAACATGCAATGATGAAATGAAAAATAAATTACTAACATACAAAGAACAAAACATTGTTGGTACTTGCAACAAAACATTTTTAGATCTTATTCGCCATGAATACATATTATTTTTCGTCAGTAAATTGTACATTTTTTCTGCAATACATTATATTATTGGTTTAAAGATAAACTAAATTGACAAACTAATTTATCTCTCATCCACATGATGGTAAGTAGAATTAATTATGCTATAAGATCAGTCTAAATAAATGCGTATGACCTCAAATGTAAGGGAAACACTGAAAACGCAAGTTAGAAATAATTTAAAATAACATTTAGGATTTCACAACTTTGCAATATGTTATTTGCTATTTAAAATACATTTTAATAAAAACGTTAATTTTATTAATCATAAGAAATTGTTGTAAAGGAGCTTATAAATTAAATTATAGGCCCCATAAAAATACCAAAATTGTAAAATATCGAATAACCTAATGAATTATAATTATAGTTTATTTTAATAAATATTTTTATCAGTGTATCTATCTGTGTTTAATACAGATCTTCTTTAATAATATTTAAATCAACTTTAATAGCTAGTACGAAACAAATATGTTACAACGGACAAAACTCGTTGTAGGTCTTGAGTTTAAATTTGCAATTAATTTTGTAAGTTTGAATAATATGGACTTGCAGGGAGTTAAAGCCAAATGTAGGTCACGAGATCAGCATGTATACGCGGGCGGTCTGTTATCGGGTAGAATTAAACTTTTGGACCCTGCCTGTCTGAAAAGGATTGGGAACTTATAAAAATTACTTAAAAGATTCCTACGGGAAGCCAAAATCCAAGATTTGAATAAAAAATAAAAATCTTCGGGAAATGCATTACGCTAACCGCGGGTGTATTTACTGCAAGATTAGATATTAAAAAATCATAAAGTTACGTAAGATACGAGCTTTCAAAGAATGGGAAAATTTTCAAAATTCCTCTAATTTAAAAAAGAAAAGGTTTTTTAGGCTTTTCTTAAAAAGACCTAAAATAAAGGTGAAATAAGTTTTAGCGAAATTTTGTCATATAAAAAAGTTAATGGTAATTCATAAAGTTTAAAGGATAAAAAAGTAGGGTAAAAATAAAGTTTTTTAAATTCTAACCAAAACAAGTTTTAGTATTGATAAATGTAATTTATAATGTAAAAGAAAAACTAGAAAATTTATAAAAGGAAAAAGGTGATAGAATTTGCACCTTCACAGCTAATGGAAAATTTAAACTCAAACTTTTAACAATTCAAAATAGTAAATAGTATGCAAACGAAGTAGTTATGTAAAAATAATCCAGTATTTGAAATATGTTTCGGGAGTAAAGTAAAACCCTAGTTTGTGAAAAATCGTTGAAGTCCCTAACCTCATAGCAAGACAACCAGAAGCAGAAATGAGATGAAAATCCGGCTAGTGAATGGAAACAAACGGACCAGAGAAGTGGAAAAAGAAAAAACGAAAGAAGTGTGAATTTAAGACTTTTCCGGGAAAAATCGCCGTGGAAAAACGCGCGCGGGTCGTGTACGCGAACCAGGAGTCGTACGAACGTCACTCGAGTTCGTGTGGAAAGGTAACAACGAGCTGAGGAAAATGAGGTCAGTTTCAGGAAAATCGGATAAACCCTGGAAGAGTTACATGGAAAAAGGATTTCCATAGCACAAAACTGAGGGAAGCCAGATAAGAACGCAAGACGGTAGAGGGGAGGTCCAAAGACGAGACTGATGGAAGGAGAACAGGGTGACCAGTTTACGAAAAGGGGCGTACTCAAAGAAACAATAGAAACTTAATTAAAACAAAGGCTAAATCATGTTACAAAATTAGGAGAAAATTATAATAAAATTCAGGATGAAAAGTTACGTAGACTAGAAGTTTGAAATTGGCGAAAAAATGGATTTTAAAGCATTATGGAAATACAGTGGTAGAAAGCTTAGGTTGGCAATGAAATAGTGCCGAAAAACCTTATATAAACGATTGCTCGGGGAAACTCGAGAAGATTATATTTTCTGCGATGTAAGTTAACGCATCGAGAGCAGATACTTGTTTTTTATAAAATACTTTAGCGTGCTAGAAGCTGAGTATTTTCTTCGTTAAACTTTAAATTTTTATAACAAGTAAGAAGAAACGGCATTGCGGTTATCATCTGGGATGCAGCAATAGACACCGCATTAACTCTACAAGAACTTCAGTGGCAACTTAGTCTATACAAGTTGGCCTAGCTTGGGATTTTCTGGAAGAAAAACATAGCCTACAGGACAGCTGATACATGGAGTGATTCGTATAGCTTCCAGACAGGACTCCAGGACATCACCAGGCGACCACTAGGACATGCAACTGTAGCTACGAGGGAATAGACGAACCGGGATAGCAGACACGGCATCACCACATCCATCTTTAAGAAGCCATCCATCATACATCCAGACAACCCTACAGGACTCCACCTTCACCCACAAGACAACTCTATCAGCACGCAGAACATCTGTAGCTTGTCATCACTAGACAGCGTTCGCGGATTTAACCACAAACGTCGCGACGCCTGGACAAGTGTGAAAAGGTCGGTAGAAGCGTAAAATACGTTAGTCCCCATTAAATTGCCTGAAGTAAATTCAAATAAATTTATTTTAAATACTGGGTTACTTAGGATGATAGATTAAGAAATATTTGTAGTTAATTAAAGAAGTAAATTCATTAAATCGTAAATTCAAATTTTCAGTAAAGTATAAATTAAATTCAATTGAGTAATAAAATATTAGAATAAATTATAATAAATTAAGAGATTAGTTCTGCCTTATAGTTTTAAAAAGTTATTATTTTATTTGAGAAGAAAGTTATTATTTGGTTTTATTTGAAAAATATTAAATACAAGAATTTGTTTTATGTTTAAAATTAGAAAAAAGAAATTATTAAAATTTTATTTTGTTTTATAAAAGGTTATTATTTACAAAAACACCTAGTATTCAAATATCCCAATAGTTTATGAATTTTAGATTAAGAATTGATAAAGTGAAATTTCATAAAATAATTGCAAGCACAAATAAGCAATTTACAAGGTTAGTTCCAGTGTACTCACTCTTCAGAGGTTTACAAAAAGTAAAATTATTAACTTGTGTTCTTACTGAGCTAAAATTAAAAATAAATTACTGGAAGTATAAAGTAAAAGTTTTTTGTCAGAATAGTCAGTGAACTGAATATTCGACACATAGTTATTTCACCTAGGCCAAACAAAGTGAGATTGCCTATAAGACTTCCAGTAGGTGGAAATAACTTATTCTCCAACGAAGAATTTTCAAAAAAGAGGATTCATTGTAGAATTGGCGCTGCCAGCGTGAAAAATAACGCGTTGCAGTTGTGGCCAAAACAAATTATTCTACAACTTAATTCCTCTAGAAAAGAATATTCGTTGTAATGTTTTTATCCGTTTTAGTTCATTGTAACAAATTCATGTTTTATTTGGTTTTTTGTATTTATTGTTAGTTAAGGCTCTGCAGCACATAAATCTTGTCACTTTTCTCGCCCATAAGAATAATGTTACACTTGAACATTCGTACCGTTGCCAATTTTAATCACACAGTTATGATTTACGGCTTATTTCAAAGATCTCGTTAATGCGGATGTTTCCCTTTTTTTTAATCGCAATTTTTGGATAGTTTTTGAAAAAAATGAGTTCAAGTTTGAACACAATGTTTCAAGTTCTTGATTCTTTGTTGGTCAATGAAAACCGATATCGAAATTTTCAAAAAAGGAAAACATCCGTTATTTTATCTTCTATCTGGTAGAAAAAAATGAATTTTTTAACTTATAAATTAAAGCAGATACAAGTGTTCAAAGGAAGTAATGTACCTAGACGTACGGTGTCACTCTCGCGCGGTTCATATAAGAACTACTCAGTTGCGTATGAATACAACTTTTACAGATAAAAGGCACTACTTTCAATGTTGTCTGCAATATTACAACTCAAAAATTATCGAATTTAAATTATTCAACGGAAAAAAACACGTAACTTATGAAAGTATCCTTAACTTGCAAACTGTTTCTGAAATATATTTCTTTAAAGAAATATTATTACATACAAAAAATAATGTAATTGAAAACATACTGTTGATGATACAAATTAAAACTTATTTCAAAATACTGATTTCTGGTTGAATCCCCGTAAGTATATTCTTGAAATATCCGACCAAGTTCAGTACTAGGGGTTATTGGTATAGTTTATTGGTACTTTTCTCGGGGCCATGAAATTAGGCGGGTGAGAGAAATGTCGGTGTTGCCAACTCGTGCTGTAGTTATTTCTACAACTTACACTCGTCAAGTAAAAATTTTGAAGCTCAGTAGTAGTGTTTTCTCTCGTGCTTGTGAATCTGTCTACAGAGCATTGTGAAATAAAATTATACCACTGCCTTCTGAAAATGCTACTGATTCCAATGGTATGACTTTTTTATTTTTCAAACGGCAGCAAATAATTAACAGAAGAATAAAAACCTAAATGGTAATTTAATTTAAAACCGCTGCGTAAGTGCGTAGGCCTATTGAATTTTTCACCAACCAATTTTTGGTTTTTGGTCAGCAAGATTTCGTCTGCTGCAAAGTTGTAGACAATCGTATAAATACATTTTTTTATGAGATTCTTAGTTTAGTTGTAAAATGCATAACTGTATGAATCAAGAACAAACACACGCGAGCGCTCGGCGAAAACCGTAGCCGTAGCCTTGCGCAATGTTGCAAGTTGCTATTTTATAATCAAGAGTAAAAAACAAATAATTTAATGTTTATAGATCATTTGCATTTCCTTTGCATAATTATTGTATGATGATAATACCATGATTTTTGTTTTTTTGTTTAAGCTATAATTCCGTTAATTTTTTTCTTACCGTAATACAATTCCAACAATGCTTTTTAATTAATCTATACTAACATTATAAAGAGGTAAAGTTTTGTTTTTGTTAGTTTGTTTATTTGTTTGTTTGTATGCAGGGGATAATCTCTGGCACTACTGAACCGATTGAAAAAATAGTTTTACTAATAAAAAGCTACACTATCTCTGAGTAACATAGGCTATAATTCATTTCGATAAAAACTTTTTTTATTTCAATATTTGTAAATTTAGTCGAAAAAATTCTTAGGTTAGGCCTAGAATGATAAACCAACACATGTATTTACATTTATTACCATAGCAACCAATCGAATAAAATAACAGATAATATAGCTGTTTGCGCCAATATTTCCATTGACAGCTGATTTCAAAATTTAAAGCAATTATTCTTGTATTTCTAGCTTTTAGGTTAGGGTTTTAAAGTGTAGACCTGAGCCTTGCTGGTTCTTTTAACCATTATTATAACTGCCGTTATCAACTATAAGAAAATACAGTAATTTATTTGACCATTTATCATTATTTACAATCTTAGTTTTGAGGTTATTATTAATCGTACACCTTTATTATAAATAAAACGTAACATATGTTTGTAGAAGGTCCCATTGGGGGTTGGCATGCGGAGCACTCAGGGGTCTCCCCTAGTACCTTTACAAAGCGAACTACCGCATACCATGTGGGAATAAGAAACGTAGGGTACATTTAAATAATAAACGGGTACATATTAATAGTTAGATTTTTGTAAGAAAGTATTTTAAATCATTATTAATGTTGTTCATTAATTAACACCATCCGGGAAACACGTGTGGATTGAGGACACCATGGACGCGAACATCTTTACTATAAGCTGCAACAGTGCAAGGGTAGTGTTGCCAGTTGGTGCGTGGAGGTAGGCGAATCTCGACCTTCCGTCACTTGACTAGTTCGATATCTGGCAACACCGCAATTTTTCTCGCCCGCCTAATTTCATGGCCGCGACTGTATTTTTTTTTCTTAAAGTAGAATAGATTGTGGGTGTTGATTGCTAAGGTTTTTTTGCAATATCTCTTTTTGCAACTGAGTAAAAAATAAGGACGCGAGTTTAGCCACTAGTCTTTCTAAACGTTTACAGTCAAGGTATATCAAACAAGTTTTTATAATTTCTGAACATAATATAACTAAACTTGATATCAGACCGTTTTATAGAGCGGATGTTGATCGGCATTCCTAACAAAGTATTCCAGGAAATGATGTTCGGCAGATCCTAATAATATTGTAGACATCCAAAGACTTTACGTCAAGGTGAGGAAATCAGCAGAAATGTCTATCCAGCTCCTTTTGTGTACTAGTGTACCAGCTCCAAAAAACCAAATTGTGTACTACTTTTGAAATATTATTTTTAATTTATTTTTATTATTAGTCTACATTTTTTTCATTAACTGTAATAAATAAAAAAACAGAACACAGTTTCTCATAAAAAACGTTTAATAATTCAAACGCGTTTCGATGACCAGGTCATCATCATCAGTGATGGTTACAAACTTATAACTGTTGTGTTTAGCTTTTAATTGTCTGTTAATAGGTAGGCCTATTTCATAAGAGTAATAACCTGATTAAATCAATGCCTGGATGTCAGACTGACATTTCAATACCTAGCCTAAGGTGACCAAATCATTTCCGTAGAAAATCGGGGGGGACAAAAAGCCTGGACCAAAGGAAGCCACCCCCCCCCCCCCAATGTACACAGGTTTTTAAAATATAAAATATTTGTATTTGTAAAGAAATTTATGTTTTGTAATACATTTTGTTGATTATAGCCTACTGAAGAAAAAAACACAAATTGTTGCCTACTATGACTTATTTATATAGGCCTATCTGTTTAGTTAATATTATTAAAAAAAATTATTATAGTTTTAAAAATATTACAACCATGGAATTTATAATTAAATTTAATTAACATAAGCTTTAAATATTACTGAGTGTTTGTACATGGGGTTGATTGTTCTTGGATATGTTTAAATTTATCCTGTCGTATTTTGTTGAATCAATACAACAAAAAGTACATACAATTATATACTTAAATTGTTGAATTTGTACCATATAAACATTATTTACTTTCTTGTAAAACTTTGCGAAATCTGTTATGATAATAAATAAATAGGCCTACATAAACGTAGAACTATGTACACTCCTTCTTTATTCCGAGTATAATTGAGTGAGGCCAATGCATTCCTATAATCCAAAGAAAAAATCAGGTTTTTTAAGAAGAAATTTTGCGTCTTGAGACATTTCAGTTAGTTTAGAAATTAGATTGTTCAAAATGTTCTAAATTTTGTTTACTATCCCTAAATAAAGTTACAAAACAAGACAAGAAACTATTAGGCCTATGTTAAATTAGTATTCAGTATCATGTCTGCGGTAAAATTAAATACAACTACCAATGAATATCGCTGACTAAACCTTTGCTACTCAGACGGGGAGGGGAGATTCGGAGACAGACACATGGTAAAATGTTACGCATGCGCTGTGCGTTTGAACTATTTTTGTAAAGCGGCGCGCGGAATATTGCTTCGACTGCTTCTGGTAGTTCACAAATCTGCCTCGTAGGAAAGGAGCGGTAGAGTCAACTTCGAAACTTATTTTATGTACTGCAGACCCTTAAGCTCTAAAACTCAGAGATATTTCTTGTGGAAGTTAAATTGAATTGATTTAATTAAATTTTATTTAAAGTTTAAGAGAATTGGTTGAAAAAAATACCAATGTTTTGTTGTAACAGTTGATCTTGAAAATACTAGCTATTATGTTGATTTAGACTTTGTTCATATAACATTTGTTGCGATCGGACGTCGAGAGGCTTAAAGGGGTTTTCACAAATGGTGTGTTATACAGTAACATGTAGACAAAAATATAAATTCTATATCTTTAAGGCTTACTATTTATATATATATATATCCCGTAAGAATAGTGTTATATATTAAAATTATGTAATTTAAAAATAATAATTTTACAGCTAAATTATATGACAGTGTTATATTATAGACGCCAAAACCTCAGAGGCATCTTTAAAGCACAACCAAGTGGAGGTTTTTTTGGTTTAATTCGTCCCTGCCAACTATTTTATGCTTAACGAATTATAAAATCCTCTAAATTTGAGAAAAAACATAAATTTTCTCTTAACATCAATGACGCTACAAATCCTGGCAAAAAAAACTAAAACTTATAGTCCAATTTGCTTCAAACATTGGACTTCAAGTAAACTACTGTATATTTTCAAGACAGTTAAAGTTTTACTAAATACGTCATATTTTATAACAATTGTTCACTCTCGAGGAGAGGATTCCACATCAATTTTCTCACTACTGATGTCTAAATAAGTCACTAATCGTTGTCACATCAAAACGGCCTGACAAGGCGTACCCTACACAATTTATTGTAATTATTTATATAATAATTACTTATATTATAATATTTTTCTGAAGGGCATGCATTAGGCACAATCAGGAATGTAAGTCTCCCATTGTGTAGGACTCCCGGTCAGTGGCGGATCTACCATTTGGGCTAACGGGCTTAAGCCCAACCCCCCCCCCCCCACATGGGCCCCTAAACTTACATTAGATAAAACATACTCATATAAAAAAATGTGTATAAAACAATTTTAGAAAAACTGAAAATTAATTCATTTTTGAGCGGTAGTTTGGCCTAATTACTTTAAATGGACGGGTTTCATTACTTTTCATTTTACAGTATAATTTAAATGGTAAAACTAGTGAAAAGATGGAACACTTTTTCGAGACTTCGGCTCGTCCGGACAGATCACACAAATTGAAACTACGACTTTTTAGCCATCAAAATTGGTTTTCCCGTACGCAAAAAGATATGAAACGATACCCCACACAGAATTTTCAAAATGTTGACACAGTATTTTCAAAATGTTGACCGAAAACGAGACCCCGACACGCTACGACTTTTAAACTCTCAAAATCAGTTTTCCCGTACCCAAAAACATATAAAACGATATCCCACACTGTGTTTTCATAATTTTGACCCAATAATTTCAAAATATTTACCCAAAAACGTGACCCGACACGCTACGACTCACGCTAGAAAGCTCAAAAGCTTTTCAACTCTCCGCAATAAAATTAAGCAGATTTTGGTAACATCAGAAGTTTTTTTCGACGTCTGCTTATATCGTGTATACAGGAAAACAGACACACACAAAATTACCGCATGATTTCAATACTTCGGCATTGTAATGCGAGCCGAAGTAATTAATAATTGTTATGTACCGGTATTATAAAAGTAGGTTTAAGTCCTAATTCGAATTCAAATAAATTAACCACTGTATTGGAGCTATGAGCCAGTAACCACTGCAACGGCAGAGAGGAGCTTTTCTCAGTTTGAAGACGTACCTGAGGAGCACTATGGGGGATTCCCGACTCAACGGCCTGGCCTTAGCCAATATCTTAAAAGAGAGAGAAATTGATGTTGAAAATGTTATAAATGTGTTTTGTCAAAAAAAATCTAGACGTATGGTAATTGAAAATTGGGAGTGTGATTGAACATTTAAAAACATTAAATAAGGAACATATTTTTATGTTTGTGATTTTTTTTTTATAAATAACATTGCTTTATTAACAGTAACATGTGTAACAGAGGTTCTTAAGTTTATTTATCTTTATTTTTTGTTTGTGTTGACGAGCTCATATGAGTAAAATAAGTCTTATCTGATGATGGGGTCAATACCCCGAAACTAGTCAAGAACAACTCACGTGAAGTCACAAAACTAATACAAGGTAATTAATATATTAAATTTATTTATGTGTTAATAATTACAAAGTGCAATGAACCGCATTTATTTCTGACTAAAACAAATATATAAGTCAGTAGAATTTATATTTGAAAGTGCTTTTGTGTTGTTTGCTGCTTAACTTCTTGGGGCACTGTTACGTTCAGGCACAAATGAAGATGAAGCATTAGTGTAATAACATTATTATGATTCAGGCCTTTTTTAAAAAAATATATATTAGTTGTAGTTAAATTTAGTCTGTACAGTATCTGCAATAACAGCCGTTATTAAAACATGACTTCATTACTAGGAACGAAAGTGACACTTTTCGATACGAGCTCAAGTTTAACAACCGAGGCGAAGCCGAAGTCGGAAAATGAGCGAGGATCGAAAAGCCACTTTTGGCCCGTGTGATGAACGATACTTTTCATCACACTGTGATTAATAGTATTAATAATAAATTTCATATACTTTTTTTCAAAATAACCTACCGTTTGTTAATAACATTCCTGAAGTACAATGACAACATAGTTTACGTTTACAGCACAAACTAAATTATTGAGATCAGGTGATTTTAATATCAATAGTGATACAAATAACAACCTTCCTTATTTCTAAGAATTTATAGGCATTGATTTTTAAGGAAAAGTTTATCTTGGCTGTGGTATTTTATTATATCATTAATATTAATAGACACAATAGACTACTACCGAAACAGGTACATGAATAAACGTGCTGATGTACTTTTTTAAATAACAAGTTAAAAGTTTATTTATTTAATACTTGTAAATAGTATCAATATGTAGTTTTGTTGTTACTCTCGATGTTTCTCTGTTAAAATAGTTATTATATCTAAAAAATTAATAAGACAACATTTCAAATCATAATTGGACGCCTTTAAACGGAAAAGAACCAAGCGCCATCAGTATAGTTGTTAGAAAATGGGGCCTAAAGCTTTTTGTGGGTCTAAAATTCCTTAATTACCTAAATCATGTTATTAATATTTAAATTAAAAGTTTTACATTTTCTCTTATTAAAATCAACTGTTTTTACAGTAATAGATGTGTATTTTTAAAGTTATTGATAAAAATGGTGCTTGGTTCCTTTCTGTTTAAAGAGCTGTTGATCTGTGAATTTATGTTATAGGAACCAAGTCCATTTTATCTGTTAGGTTTAATTGCATTTTGTTAAATTTACCAATTTTATCAGTAAGAATAATAGTCAAATTTAAGCAGGGAATGAATAAATTAAATAGACAAATGCAGGAACGTACAAAACTTAGGTATATTTTTCTAGTGCAACATAATGCTACTGTATAGGTTAACAATCTGAAATTGGTTAGGCGTCATTAAGATCAATTTCAAAATCCAGATTACCATTAAATCCGTCTATGTCATCACATACACTATGTAACGTCCCAAAATTAGAAGGGGAAAATTTGTCAATGTTTTAAATTAAATGTTATCAGAAGCAGAAATCTTATCGCACGCCTGTGTTTAGTCTTGCGTTGCTCCTCGGTAGAGAGGGGGCAACGCGGAGAGGGGCAGTGCGTAGGTATAGGACTATGTAGGCCGGTCCGCCGAGAGTGGGAGCGGACCGCTATATA
>JAGFPH010012316.1:10184-30706 GCA_018207615.1 Philaenus spumarius | reverse complement strand
TTATTTAGTTAGTTTATTAAATTTCATGTTCTATAACTTTTCAGTTACATTATTAGTATTTTTATGTTTTAATAGACGTAGTTTAAAAATATAATAAACTGATTTAAACATATGCACAATTAATAGTTTGAAGTGGATACTTTTTTATTAAAATTGTGTGCATTTTAATTAATTACCGACAGACAAACTTTGCAGATTAGACTAACCAAAGTTCTCTTCTACTTTGGAACCGCATGTGTTTCTAAGTTGGTCTTAGCATTTAAGTTCATGGATAGTTTAGCAGTTCACGAACTGAAGGCAATCTTCTCAACAACTTCACTATGTAATAGGAAACCACATTGATGTAAATGATTTAATATTTAAACAATAGACTTTAGCTAATTGTTTATTTCTTCTAGTAAAAGTGTCAGTGTCGGTGAATTTAAACAAATTTTTAATACAATGAAATGTCGTGTTACAAATATATTATTTGACGCTATTTATATGCATTTAAAGCCTCTTGTACATACACATCACTTTGCATGCGATGATGTTATTGTGCAAAGATTTAAGTGTGCCCAGTCAGTACTCACTCAATCCGTGTATTTATCCATGTACCGTACGTTGTTTAATCTGTTGTTCTACTGATCACATTGACTCACTCAAGTAAACCTAGGTTTCAAATCGTTGTGGAAATAAATTACTGGAGTTGTTTGAATGGCAATGAGTAAGAACATATTGTAAATTGATTGTATAATCAATATTCACAAATAAACAAATAATACTATATAATATATTTGGAATATATAATAAGGTTTGAAATTTTGATATTTACAAACATTTTGTAAAAGTAGATTTTTCTAAACTAGCATCGGTGTCCAGCAACTAGCAAGGTATGTAGATCAAAGAAGAACTGGGGTGGGTAGAGAAAGCGAGATGGGGTTTATCAACAAGGATGAAAGTTGGACTTGGACAAGTTCATGAAGGAAAACTAACTTAGAATGGAAAGCATGATTTTTACGTAAATACAAGGATACAAGAATTTATGAATTTCTGTTTTTCATGGTTAGCTGCGCTAAACGTATAGGTGATAACCGTGCGAGATTCAAATCATAAAAGTAAAAAGTACTTAAGTAAATTAAAGTTCAAGTCAAGGGAAACTTAAAATTTTACTCAAAATCTAAAAAGAAATCTATTTTTGGACTCTACGGAAGTAGACCAAAAATAGGTAATATTTGGTAAATTAACAAATTTTTAATATTAAAAACTTAGTAAAAGTGGCAATGTTCACAAGGTTAAATCAGCGAGCAATAGTAACATTTAGAAATTTAAAAGTAATTCAAGTAAAAAAAGAAGATAAAGTTCTATAAAAAAGTGTAATAAAATATTTTAAAATATTTAAAAATAATTAGGCCTAAATTAGGAAGGTGAGAAAACGTTTTTAAAGTAAATCAAATTAAGTAAAGTTTTTGAAAGTCATAAATTGTAAAGGCAATTAGGTATTAGATAGAATTGTATTGGTAGCAAAAAGTATTTGAAATAAATTTCCGGTTAATTTTAAAAACAAAAAGTATTCAATTCGAGAAAATGGGTAAGTCCCAAAAAGTCACAAGAAATTCACTGCGGCTAGTGCAATAGATCTAAGACTGTGTCAAAGTGTGAAAACCAGACGTCGGACAACAACCGTTCGAGTTCGTAGGGAAAGCAAAAAGAAGTAGTTACTCAAAGGAAAAGTTATAAGTCAATTAAAAAGAACAATAGAAAAATAGTTTGGATTCAAAGCGCGTGCCACAGATCGTCGCCGAACCAAAAACGGGGGGGATACAAGTTAGCCAACGTAAGGAAAAAATAAGTTTGAATTAAACAATTGTTTTTAATTAAAATATGGAAAATTAAAACAATAATAACAACTAAAGAAATTAATTAAAAGATTATTATGAAGAGAAATTCCCCAGAAAAAGATGTAAAAGCGATTAATTGAAATCTGGTGTAAAAGTCAGAAGAGCTACACCTGGAGCGGTTTCAAAATTGCTATATAGGCCTATGAGCCGGCTCAACTTCGGTGAGAAAACTATAATTATTATAGTTTTTAAGATATATTAGAAGGACTTTACTACCTATTAGCACGTTTGTCAATTATAAATGTTCTTGGTGTTATAATTTGACTTAGAGATTTTGGAATGTTTACTGGAAATTAACTTTGAGAGTTACATTGATCAACCTTTTGAGAAGATTGAAGGCAGTTTATACATGAACAACGCTTAAGATTTTTAGTACCAGGACTGCAGGATTAACCAAATGAGTTAACGCAAAAGTAACTTAATTTTGTTAATTGTGGAATCTGCAAATGCGAGTCAAACGCGCATGAGAGTTTAACTACAGTGAGGTGAACCAGCGACCCAGAAAATATAATAGGATCAACTTTAAATCTACCAGATTTCATCTTTAAACCAACTTAAATTCATATGTAATTCCGACTACAAACAGTCATGTGTAAATCACTTATATTGCATATGTAACCAGCATCACAACAACCGGGATCAGCCCCCTGCCTGAAGAAAGCATCGGCGGTGTCACCCAGGGCCGGCGAGAAGGGCTCAGCCACTCTTTTGAAGTTTGGCCAACGCCGCCGCTGCCAGTGAGGGGGGTTGTTAACCGCGTGACGTCATAGGATTGTCAGCCGAGGTTATTCGTTATAGTCTAGCGGCTAAAACATAAAATATCGTTTATTTAACCAGATACTGACCACGGTAGGTGAATGGCTACATTTTGCTTTACTTTATGTTTTTGAGGATGCTGCATTCGAATATGAAGCTTATTTTAAGCTGCAAATGGTGAAACATTGTCAAAAATGCAATTGTAACCTAAATTGCGAAAACACTTTTTAATGGTGTGTAACATTTAACGTGCTATAACTTCAGGCGATCTCAATGGATCCTTTTGAACTTTTTACTAAATTAACTTCACACATTTTTAAATAAAATGAGGCCTGCCTCAAGTCTTTAAAAAAATTCTGAATAAAGTAATACATTTAAAAAAATCATGCATTCATGAGTTAAAACCTTCGGAAGTAAAATTTGAGTGACAAATTTTCGAGCTTAGCTTTTTAATCAACTTTAAATTAAAATATAGAGCTCAAGGAAGTTGTTTGTAACGTCTCAAGTCCTAATATGCAATCAAAAAATTATGGTTGAATTTTAATTATTGGCGTTGACTCTGCGCGCCGCGAGTTTGCACTTTGTGCACACGTATAGCATTACTAAAACAATTTTATTAATTTCGTAAATATATTATATGAATTGCACATTAAAAATCATAATTTAAATAATATAATATTTATATTAGATAAACTTTAAGCTTTATAGAAAAGTACTTAGAAAAATATAATAGTTTTAATCACGTAAATTTACAACATACAACATAATATACATGTATTAGTATTTTACATATAATTTTATGTGAATGTTAGCCACATTTAAATTTTAATATTTTTTTACTTCATGAGCAATTTACATTTCCCGAGCAATTTCATGAGCAATTTTACAAGTATTAGGTCTGTTCGCAGCAACAATGCTGAATCGAAGTGATTGCTCCAGTTTATATGATACCAACGAAAATTATGAACACGAAGGCGAGAAACAAAATTAAATCTCAAGAGATGAAGAGAATTTCACAATGACGTTGGAATATTTTAAAAATCACATGTCTATTCCATTTTCTTCCAAACTTCGAAGTGATGTCTTCAAAAATATAGGAGTGGCCTTGTTGCGCCTCGAGAGACTGGGGCATTCCTGTTAAAAGTCCGCAATTTAGGTTTGAAAAATGTAACAGAGTTTATCTCAACTCGATTAGAAAAGGTTTTTCGAACCAATCAAGCAAACTGCCATGAAAAGTTTAGTGAAACCAGAAATAAAAACACTGTCATAATTAACGGGAAAATCATCAAAGATACAATCTCTGCAGAAATGTTTTTCAAAGAGCATTGGCTGTTTATAAAAATAGACAAGACGTTCATTTAGGATTAATTTTGAGTTATCCTCTAACCTTTCTTTCTTCTATGTTCGAACCGGACGGCAGCAGAAGGACCACTACCAAGGCAGATTTATTACATGCTATTGAACGAGAAATAACTTCATCTGTTTTCACCCAGCGACCACCTTCAGGATATTGACCCTAGCCTTGGAAGAATTAAAAAATTCGCTCCAAATCCGGATGGAGGGTAACCGTCTTGGATTCGAACTCTATAATATGGTTGCCTTACTGAACCAAGTGATCAGTGGTTTAGTTTAGTGAAAGAATTAGAAAATGTGTTGTTAGAAATACATGCATTCATTCATGTTTAATCGGGAACCGGGGATAGTGAGTGTTAAAAAAAAATAGGCTGCATTCGATATTCCCGACTGTATGTAAAGAAGCCAAGACTGTATGTAAATGTATCGTGTATGCAAGACTTATTAGAACATTTATTAGAATAAGAGAAGTTAATAGAAACAAATTTAGTGAGAGAAAGCAGATGAAAAAATAGATTAAATGGGTAAGATTCAAGAAGTATACACATCTGTAACTCATTTGTTGTGTTTTCGCTCATTTTACTTTGTCTAGGTACATTAGTATTTAATTAAAGCATTATTTATGGATTTTTGAAAGTGTATAATATCATAGAGGGTGCCACTAGGGGTAGAAGGGTATCATAGGGGTCATTAAGTACTAAATACATGCTGCCGGTCAATGCAAAGCAGTGGTGGTTGTATGGCAGTGCGACGAGAGTGAAAACCCTGTGACGTCACAGCGGAGAACCGGCTGGCAGCACGTATCCAGAGAGAGTGGCTGAGCCCTTAACTAGCGATTCTCGCCGGGCCTGGTGTCACCATCAGCAGCGAGACCTCAAGCAGTACGAACTACAAGCTGCTCTTAGCCAACATCCAGCAACACCCGGCACCATCAACAATGGCGGATTTGTCAAGGAAACCCACATGGTGTGTAAAAACGATTGTACATTGTCCCCCATAATATTATAGTTTTGTCTGATTAAATGCAGGTAAAGTTTTGAATTCTGGTAAAAAATTTGTAGGTCAAATAAAATAAATCAAAGTAAATTCATTTAAATATAAACTAATAATAATAAATTTAATAAATTAAGTTAAATTTCTACAGTGATGAAATGTAATAAGAAGGATTATCAATTATCTTGTTCTGCCTGCTCATCATATTAAAGTAATTAACTTTAAATTGAGGATTAAATTGTGTATAATTTGTACTATAAAAACAGTTCATAATGAAAAGATTTTAATTTTGTTTTGCATTTTTTAATTAGTTATTAAAATCAAATTTCAGAGTGATAACTTACCTATTGTTTAGCTATCCAGTATCTTCATCCTTTAGTTTTAATATATTAATTGTGTTTACTACAGTTTAGCTGTAGTAATATCCGAAGCACAAATAAGTTAAGTTATAAGTTCGGTTCAAGTGTCCTCACGGCTCAGATGTATAAAATAACAAGTCAAAGTAAAGTAATTAATTCCGAGCTGAGCAATTTTATTAGTAAATTTGAATTACGAAACAGGAAGTTTTTTTTTAAGAGAATTTTAGTCAAAATATTTATAAAGTTAAATATTTGGCAACTAGTTGCATCACCTAGGCCGTATAAAAGAGTCAATCAATTTCAGTAGGTGATAGTAACTTATTCTGCAACGATTTTTTTCGAATTTAGTGTTCCCAGAATGATGGGGCACAAATCGTTGTAGAATCGGCTCCTAAACAGAGGACCGCTTTATACGGATTGTTGTAATATATATATATATATATATATATACAAATAAATATGAAGTATTATCTATATATTTAAACAAATTCCTGATTTTAGTTCACTCACTTCCTGAAGTTAATACTTAACCGATTTTGATGATTCTTTTTTTATTTAAAAGATAATTTCCAGTTCTAAGTCACTGTGAAGCTAAATATTTGATTTACACTTTTATTTTAGTTTTATTCCGAGTTTTAAAAATGCATCAGTAGCCTATGCTACGACTAGGCTAAATAGGAAATACTGTAATTTGATTTTAAACAGCTGATAAACTAATTGAGTTTCAAATAAATAAGTTGTTTACTTTTTAAACTTACTCAAATGTCAACAGATGATTTGATTTAGGTTATGTTATTGTTGTTATGTTGTTTTAGGTTTGATTTGTAATGTTTATTGTTGATTCAGTAATCAGCTGTAGTCTCTAATATTTTCATTGACAGTTTATTTCAAATTTTAAATCAATTTTTAGGTTAGGTTTTTATTAAAGTGTAGACCTGAGCCTTGCTGACTATACAACGGGTTCCAACGGCACACAACGGGTTTCAACGGCACACAACGGGTTCCAACAGGGAGTTGGGGGGTGGGGAGTTGGCGTGCGGAGCACGCAGGGGTCTCCCCTAGTATAGTTTACTTTCTGTAAAAATTATATACAATTACAATTACTAGTTTATGTTAGTAGTTTTAAATTTGAAACATATTTTATTAAACATATGTACGGAAATTCTCACTCATGATATTAGTACCATAATTAGTGACACAGTTAGTATACCTACTATTAATACTGATAGGAGCAGCTTAACAATTTTTTTCGCATTACAAATTAAAAGTAATTAAGCGACCGAGCATAGCTCAGTATTTAAAATTTTTTGTTATGAAAATGTATGTAATTGTAAGTAAATACGAACGCATACTGAATAAATATGAATATTTTTCGATCTTATGTACATATAAACTGTTTATTTAAATAAAAATTTAAAAAAAACGAGTGTAATTAGTTCTAACATTTTATTAGAATTGTTTTGCAGATATAAAACCTAGCTCATTAGAATCCTGACGTCCAAAAACCTCTATAGGTACATGTAGGTTATGTAACCTATCCAACGAATAGGCCATATTTGATATTGTTTGTGTATTTTAGAAATAACAAATAATAGTTATTTTATCACTAGATAATTTATATTACCTTTATAGAAATGCAAAGAATGCAGAAACTGGTGAAAAGGTTTTCAGAACGGTTAATATCAGCACAAAAATAATGTTTTATTTACGTTTGGTGTAATATTGAAGAAATAAGTTGAAAATTACACCACCTAATACATTGTTAATGATATATGATGTTTAAATAGTTTATATAAACATCTGAAGCTAAAATTAACAGATTAAAAAATGTAACAAGAAGGGCATTCCGGTGGTGGTGGGGTGCGACTCTAATTCACATCATGTGATATGGGGAAGTACCAACACCAACGCTAGAGGGGAGGCCCTCCTCAATTACTTAAGTGGAACCAATCTTATGGTTCTAAATACTGGGAATGACCATACCTTCCAAAATAGACTAAGGAAGGAGGTCATAGACATAACGCTTTGCTCCTCCACACTCTTTGGAAAAGTGAATGGGTGGCAAGTTTCTACGGAACCAACACTCTCTGATCACAGGCGCATTCAGTTTAAACTGTGCGGGGCTGAGACAGAGAGCAGGCTTATCAGGAACCCGAGACAGACGGATTGGGATTCCTTTAAAGAAAGCCTGGAGACAAAGTTAAATGATGGTCCTATCCAGACCATTCGCAATCATGTAGACCTTGAGCTAACTGTAGGCCATCTACAGGAAGCTTTAACAAACTCTTATGAGAGGAATTACTGCATGCTCAAAGCTCAACCCCAGGTTCGGGGACTGCGGTGGAACCAGACCCTGGAATCCCATCGTAGGCAGACTCGCCAAAGCTTTAACAAAGCCAAGTGGTCTGATAACCCTGGAGACTGGGAGGAGTTTAGGCAAAGGCAACGTAATTATAGACGAGAAGTTCGGAGGGCATCTAGATCCTCTTGGAGGACCTTTTGCAATGGCATTGAGACCATCTCCGAACTCTCAAGACTTCAAAAAGTACTTGTCAGAGACCCGGTAGGAAGACTCGGTCCCCTCAAGCTTCCATCAGGGGAAATGACGGAAACGGAAGAAGATACCCTGAGGTATCTATCAACAACACACTTCCCAGGATCCGCTGAAACTGTGACATTGCGGGAAGAAAACATCCCGGATGTGACAGGGAAGGCTGACTGTTAAATGGCAAAGAAGATAATAACTGGCAACAGGGTCAAATGGGCAATAAAGTCCTTTGACCCTTTTAAAAGTGCAGGACCAGATGGAATATTCCCAGCTCTTCTTCAGAGGAGCGGAGATAAGCTGGTGCCATGGCTAATAAAAGTATTCAGGGCATCTCTTGCTCTAAGACACATACCTAGGTCATGGAGATTAGCGAAAGTAGTTTACATCCCTAAACCAGGGAAAGGAACTTATAGTAATCCAAAAGACCTTCGACCTATTATTTTAACATCATTCCTACTTAAAACGTTGGAAAGACTGATAGATAGGTACATAAGGGATGGAGCAGTGGCTGCAAATCCTCTTTCATAAAAATCAACATGCATACATTGCAGGCAAATCTGTCGAAACAGCACTCCACCAACTGGTAGTCAGGGTGGAAAAGGTGCTGGAGCAGAAAGAACTTGCGATGGGAGTTTTTGTGGACATCGAATGGGCGTTTAACAATACCTTCTTCAAATCCATGACAGACGCATTAATCAAGCGGGGGGTAGAACACACTATCACCCGCTGGATAAAAGTTTATCTCGAAAATAGAATGGCGATCTTACAATTAAACAGTAGTGAAATTAGAATTGAGGTCGCGCGTGGATGCCCCCAAGGGGGAGTTCTTTCACCTCTTTTATGGTCTATGGTAGTGGATGATCTGCTTGTGGGACTAAATGAGAGAGGAGTTTATACCCAAGGTTATGCGGATGACATATGCATTCTGGGAATAGGCAAATTCCCAGGGACTGTATCTGACATCGTCCAAAGCTCACTCAAATGGTTGGAACGCTGGTGTGAGAGAATGGGTCTAGCTATAAACCCAGAGAAAACAGATCTCATTCTCTTTACTAGGAAACGTTGGACGGATGGTCTGTACATGCCCAGTCTACTGGGACAAAGACTTACATGCTCCGAAACAACTAAATACTTAGGTGTCACCCTAGACACAAAGCTGATCTGGAGTGAACACATAAGAAGGAAGGCAGCAAAAGCGTGTAACGCTTTCTGGGCATGCAGAAGAGCGATTGGAACCTCATGGGGGCTTCGGCCCCAGATGATGAACTGGCTCTATGTTACTATAATAAGACCGTCTCTAACTTTTGCCTCTTTAGTCTGGTGGCCTGCTACCAGGAAGGAATGGGCAAACAGAGAACTTAATAAAGTACAGCGGATGGCCTGCCTTGGAATCACGGGGGCCATGAGAACGACCCCCACAGCAGCCATGGAAATCCTGTTGGACCTCCCACCTCTGGACCTCATGGTACAGGGGGAGGCTAGTAAGGCCGCAATGAGATTGAACACAGGAGGGAGTTGGTCAACATCTCTTGCAAAAAATGGACACGGTGAGTGTCTGAACAAGATACTGGAGTGGGATCCGATGCTGCAAGCTGGTACGGATTACATGACTTCTAAGTATAATTTCAATAGCAGATTGGAGGCTATTTTTCCGGCTCGGGAAGAGTGGCTACGGAAACAAGTAGATCTTGGAAATGGACAAATCTGGTTCACGGACGGGTCTAAAACAGACAAAGGTACGGGAGCCGGAATGTACATGCATAAAGGACCGTACACCCAGGGAAGATACTCTAAGTCGCTGGGACTATACTCTACGGTCTTCCAAACGGAGGTATACGCAATACTTGCATGCGTAAAACGAATATTGGAATCAGGAAGCATGAGCACAGATGTTGCGATATGTTCTGATAGTCAGGCGGCTATAAAGGCCATTATAGCTACAAAAACATCAAAACTGGTCTGGGAATGCCAATTACTGCTGGATAAGTTGTCAAGCAGTAGGCAGGTAAGACTTGTTTGGGTCCCTGGACATGAAGGAGTGGAAGGGAATGAAATAGCAGATAAACTGGCTAAGAGAGGAGCAGGAACTTCTCCGATGGGCCCAGAACCAATGATAGGAATATCAAGAGGCTATGGGAAAGAAAGTGTAAGAAAAAATGTTCAATCAGGACACTTACGTAGATGGAGAGAGACGGTAAGAGGTCAGAGACAGGCACACGACTTCATTGAAGGCCTGGATGGACGCCTAAGCAGAACACTGCTGGGTCTTGGCAGGCCGGAAGTGAGGTTGTTGGTCGGTCTACTGACGGGACACAACTCTCTGAGGAGGCACCTCCACCTAATGGGGCTGGAGAACAACCCATTATGTCGAAGGTGTGGAGAGAAGGAGGAAACTTCTTTCCACGTTCTATGCGAATGTGATGCCCGCGCATCAATGAGGCAGAAATATCTGGGACAAGGATACCCTGACACCAGTCACATACGAGAGGAAGGCCCCCACGGACTTCTTCGGTTTGCAAAAAGGGCGGGTTTGATGTGAACTACTGCCTGGACATGGGGCACAGAGGACCTCATGGTTTAGGTGCAGTGGGTCCCGGTGGTGGATCACATAACCCCCCCTATATAATAATAATAACAGATTAAAATATATTTGTAAAGCATATTTATTGTATCTATTCGCCTTACTTAGTGACTTCAAAGGTGGTATATAAAAGAGTTTAAATTTAATGCGCACTTTTCCGAGTGTATGTGCATTTTTGCAGACATAATATACCTAGTGCATTCGATTCCTAACGTCAAAAAACCCCTATATGAAAATTTGTTCATCAAAATCGTTAGAACCGTTACCGAGATTCCCAAAATTATATTATAAACTTATAATTAAAACTTTGTATTTTAAATTGAATGTAGGTTTTGGACATTAATTATTAGGTAGAACACAGCATCCTAGAACATGACATCAAACATTCTAATGGTACATTCATAACTCGAAGTTCTTATTATCGGTTATTATTGCCCAGCAGAGCTAAGCTTTCAAAAATTTCATACTTTAAAATATTATTACTTTATAAATCCATAACCCTATCCTATATACACAACCAAAGTAAGGTTAAGTTAAAAGCTGTATAGTTAGTATAAGCGAGAGTTTCTACATTTCTCATGTTTGATTTACGCGATTAAAATGAATGGTTCTACAAATTTCTGATTCTATGAAAGAGTTGTTTAAATTCTTCAAAAATAATCGTTTTCCCATGACTATTGCATATGTAATTTTGTAATCGTACTACGAGATACTAGCAGTGACAAGAAGTAGCAGATACTTTGTGTACATACATTTTCATTTCACGCTCAGGGTCCCTTTTATTGGTTATTATTATATTGCCCACGAAGCAGAACTTTAAAAAATGTAATATTTTTAATTATTCTGAATAAGATATTTAATAAGATAAGATATAAGATATTCGCCTATACTTAGTGACTTCAAAAGTAGTATATAAAAGAAGTTTAGACTTAACATTTTATGGGCATTTTTCCGAGTTTATGCGCATTCGATTCCTAACACCAAAAACCCCTATATGGAAATTTTCATCAAAATCGTTAGAGCCGTTAGTGAGATCCTTGAAATAAATTTATATTCAATTATACAAGAATTGCTCGTTTTATAAGATAAGATATTAAGATTTAAGTATTGAACTAAAGGTAAAGAAGACATACACTAAAATAAATTTTAACATTACTTCACTTTTAGCTTGGACAAGAAAAATGTCAGTTTTACGAATATAAAATATTGCACACCTTATAAAAAGTTTCAGTTTGTTTAAAATAATTTAGGCCTAAACTTGTGTTATAACAAATCTTCTCTATAACCAGTAGGGTAATCAGGTTTTAACATTATTTATTAATCTACCTCTGTGCACCAATACTTGACGTTTGTGGCCACTTAAATTTACATTTACATGGGAGTTACTTCACAAATGGACCTACCACAAAACTCTACCTTCGTCAGCGGTAACATGATCTGGGATTGAACTTTGATCTATCTTGTTGGCCCGTGCCATGGTTGCACAAGTGACCAACCAATGGGTCAGTGAAATGGTATGCTAAAAATCTGTATACTACCACTTTTACAATTTTAGTAAGAAACCCACACTTTCTTCTTATACATATAACGCGTTGAACTTCGACGCCATCAAGTTCATTCTAGAAGCCATTGCTTCTTAAAGTCGTCTCTTTTATAGTGTAGGAGCACGCTGTACAATAAAACATGGTAATACATGGTTATGGTATGGTTACGTTAAATATAACGCTATGCAGATTTCTCAATAGAGATCACGCAGCTACAAGCGATTAGTTCGCTGGTTATCATTGTCATTCTTTAAGAACACGCCGGCCGACTTACTCTATCATTAATAGTTCATTATTTTATGTTGAGTGTACAATTAATTATAAAAAAATTCTAAAATGAAAGAACTCAGTAATCAAAAAATAAACATTATTATAATGTAAGTAGGCCTACAAGGAATACTGGATTTAAAAGGCTGTATTATGACGTTTTAAGATATTGGCTGCAAACAATATTTTTACGAAAACAAAATCGGCTTATAAATACACGTAATTACTTTGAAAATATTTAAATGTGTACTTGAGCAATAACTATGTTTATATAGCATCGCTTCATTTTCATTAATTTGTAATTTTATGTCGATATAAGTTTATATTTAACACTAACAATATATAAAAATAATTAATTATTCTAAAGTTAGCTTTCTGTCAGTGACATTGATGACTAATTCCCTTTACAAAGTAAAGACTAAGCCAAACTTGGAAACACTTGCGACCCTAGAGTACAAGAGAACTTGGCAAGTTTAATCTTCAAAGTTTCCCCGTTAATAATTAATTATTAAAAGCTAGCGAACTTTAAAGCACAGTGGTTATATGTGAAATCTTACAATAATTATGAGTTTCATAAATGTAATTGTTAGTTTAGTATTCTTCGTAAGGTGTGCATTGTAATTCTAATCCGCGTATGACGTAAAACAACAAGGGAATTTAAGAAGTACAGTATATTAATAATTAGTAATGATTTCAAGATATATTAATATTCAAACAAATAATTAACTAAACTGTTTAGGCCTAAACAAGACTGATAGGCCTAAACGACATGTGCTCGTTTCAATGAAAGTTGAATATGTATAAGTCATTACTAAAACAAAATACTGTAGGTGCAAAACGATGATATTAGTGCCGCTAATGAATGTTGGGGTCGCTGAAATAAATAGTGATATTCCGAACAAATTATTACCCTAATGATAGGGTGAGATACAATGTAAAATTAATCGAAAACAACAGGTATTACTCTCGAATTTATATTGTTCAGCGATGCTAATTTAAATAGTGACACTACGACAAAAATTTACATTTTATTTCGTTCTTGATAAATTTAAAAGTGTGTGAAATTTTTTTATGCATACCTTTTATCGAAGCACGTGAATTCCACTAACACCATAAAACATTAATAAGTTTTTTATTCCTGATGAGGTCAAGTTTCTTAAAGTCTAATTCTCAGGTGTCTAATAAGTTTCGATAGTAAATTTAAAAACATTTAATTCAAACTCAGTCTATTGAGCCTATAATTTCCACAACTGAAAAATGTTTGCATTTTATAATAATTTAAATTTAATTTAAATTGACTTTTTATGATAGAGTATTATTTCGTAACGAAGTTAAAGTTATTAGTTACTCAAAATATTTGTTATGTAAGACCCTAGAAGATATCGTAAAGCATTTCAAAGTCACAAATTTAAATCATGGTTATAGTCTATTTCTTGGTAAAACAATTCTGCCCATAAAATTAAGAATAGTTGTTTTTTATATCGTTCACAAAAAACTCTGTTACATAAACAAGAAAGCATGATTTCTTTACCTTTCGCATTAGTGCAGTTTAGGTTTGCATTTAT
The DNA here is from genome assembly GCA_018207615.1 of Philaenus spumarius. Classification (NCBI taxonomy): domain Eukaryota; kingdom Metazoa; phylum Arthropoda; class Insecta; order Hemiptera; family Aphrophoridae; genus Philaenus; species Philaenus spumarius. The sequence goes on along the minus strand of JAGFPH010012316.1, from coordinate 16,860 downwards.
AAAATAAGTACTTTTTACATTTTTTGCGTAAAAAAGTAATACCAGACAACGATCTAAGCTTAACCAATACGTCGGACATAATAGAAAAAATAGAAATTGCTTACATTAAATCAAGCATGAAGCTGATCTTCGACGTAAGCGATTTGTACACAAACTTACATAAAAATGAAACAATACAAACCAGTAAATTAAACAACAAGTACAATAAACTAAGCGCACATGAAATTACTGAAACAATAAATTTCATTCGGGAAATCACCAAACAGAATGATTTTCAACATAACGGACAATATTATATGCAGTATAAAGAAGTCCCTATAGGCTCTCCCTTAGGAATCTTTGCTGAAACATGTCTTTATTACATATAAAACAACTTCATTCTGGATAAACAAAATAAATTCTGTGATAACGTGATCTACTATCACAGATATATCTACGAAATAATAATGTTGTTCAAAGGCAGTAATAGAAAAATACAAGAACTGAGCACTTGCACATAAATGACATACACGCCAACTTAATTAAGTTTGTAATTAATTGGTTTTTGATCACCCAACGAATGGCGATAAGGTCCGAAACACGAGTAGTGAATTGAAGGATAAACTTCAAAACGATTGCTGGTGGTAAGTCTTAATAACTAATAAATAGTCAAGAATATATTGTTACACAGTTACATTTTATTTGAAATACTAGAAAGCCCCCGTGAAAAATCACAGGCAGATTAATTAAATATACATCAGAAATACATCATTAAAAAATAGTCTTTAAAAACAACAGACTGTATCGGTAAATGTTTGCAACTATAAGGATTATAAAACTGTATTCCTAATTGTTAAAATTGTTTATTTATATCCGTTATTATATATTACTAGCTGGCTCGATCCGACTTTGCACGGATAGACAAATTAAAGTTAAATAAATATTAACAAAAAATATATTATATCAATAAATATATTACACTATGTATTTCTTATGGGGATTTTTAGTAGCTTTGACCCACCAAACCTCCCCTAAAATTTAGATTTTTTTAAACCCCTTTCTTAGCGAGCACCTAGGGACCTAGAGGAAGCTACATAATAAATATAATTCCAATCCGTTCGGTGTTTCTTTATAGCCTAGTAACTTTGACCCCCCAAACCTCCCTAAAATTTCGAATTTTTTAAAACCTTTTCTTAGCGAGTACCTAGGGCCCTAGAGGAAGATACATACCAAATTTCATTCCAATCCGTTCGATGGTTTTTGTAGTAACTTTGACCCCCAAACCTCCCCTAAAATTTCGAATTTTTTTAAACCCTTTCTTAGCGAGCATCTATGGCCCTAGAGGAAAATACATACCGAATTTCATTCCAATCCGTTCGGTAGATTTTGAGAAATCGTGATTTAGTAACTTTTACCCCCCAAAACCCCCTAAAATTTCCATTTACATTTGATTTTAATTTACAAAGTGTTATCGTATATTTTTTAAATAGATTATGTAAGTATCTAAAAATCTGTACAGTACTCGTCAGCCTGACTGCTCATGGTTTAGTGAAGGTTTCCAATTGGTATTTACACTCTTGCATTACTTAAAAGTTGGTAACCCTTTAACGCGTTTTTTTAATAACTCGGAGAGAATGTTATGATACTGTGACGCTTTAAAAAAATTATTTGGGATAAGTTTATAAGAAGAAGATATTTACATTTAAGAATACTTCTACTAAATGCAGTAGGTGTTGCAACTGTACAGTATACTTTCACTTAATCAGTTTACCATTACAAATTACAACATTTTAACTATCATAACAAATTTAATCCCAAAAAATTATTGAAAAAAATTTAATACAGTAAATCATGGTCTTATAATGTTTCATCCAGAACCAAAGATATACTCTACACATGACGTACACCATGACTATGAGGCGGTACTTTCAGAAATAAAATTTCACACACAGTCCTAATTGAAAAAAAGTACTTAAAATAAAATTTTGATATTTTATTATCATACAGCAAAGTGTTCTTTAAATTATATATCCCTAATAAAACCAACGTTATGGCTTTACAACTACGATGTGGTGGTTTTCAATTGCATCAATAAATTTAGCTGTCAACAGCACAAAGTCATTAATTGAAAATCTGAACTGCTTTTGATGTTTAAACCTGTATTACTTTTTAATAAAGGTATTGAGACTTTAACCTTTACACGTCAAAATGGGTTGATAATTTGTGTTCAGAGTTATGGTTTTAAACTGATGATGGTAATTTCTTCTCTCAAGCTCCTGACCAAAACATCAGAGCTTTTACATGTATAGGGAATTATGAATAAATGACTGCCTATAACAGTATTGTAAAGATAATATACAAGGGTGCTGTAAAGTCTGGATACGGTTCAATTATTTCAGAAAGTTTTAAGGTAGATTGAAGTACCTACTCTGTGTAAAAATACTATTTTATTAAGAAATCAAAAAAATTATCCGCCATCGTAAATGTAACTTTGTTTTTTTTTTAATAGGAAGGTGGTCTTGTGGTACATCATTTAGATGTAGAATTTCAAGAGAAAACCAACTTTGAAATTTGCACATCCATATCTTTAACCAATCAAAAAAAAAACAACGAAATGGTTTTTTCCAGTTTTACCCCATTTTGCTGTACTGTTTTAAAAAATATATTAATTATTGCACTTTTTGGATTCAGAATTAAATAGGCTTCCAAAAGATATGCCACACCCCCACGACCATATTTGGGAGTATTTGGTTGAACCACTCGAAATTAATTTTGAAAATATCAAAACGGCTGTAACTCAAAAGTTTTAAATACTTTGCTAGTAAAATTCTTCATTGAATTGGAAATAATTTGTACTTAGTATGGCGCTAATAAGATTAATTAATTCGGTAGTGGATGATGCTGGTAGGACAGAAAATTTTTTGAGATTTGCCTCCAATAAGTCAATGGTTTGTGTAAAGGTCTTTTAATTCGTTTAAGTTCAATAAACTTTTCAGGAATTGTATATTAATTGTTATATGTATAATTTTTTTATGCACTTTTGACTTCTACTTTGTTTGACGTTAGCTGTCTAAAACGTTTTTTAGTAGTAAGCTTTATAAAAGAAAAAATGTACTAAATATAAATAAAAATATAAATAAAAATTTACTCTTAAATATAATCCAATTATATTACAAGTTTGAAAGTAACGTACAAAATATTTAAAAGATAAAAGATGAGCAAACTATATTTTCTACGACAACGCCCTCTATTTTTCGGGGGAAATTTAAGTCTCTTCGTGAAAACCCAAATAACGAATTGTATTTTTACTTCCAGTAGTACCTATATACTTTATCATTCTGTCTGTATTTCGTTTACTATAAATACAATATAAAATAATCCTGGTTGCTGACGCATAATCTGCAAATATTGTTGACATTCATAGAGTATTTTTTAACAACATAAAAAAGTTTAATCAAAACGCACTGCACACAGTAAAGTCATATTTTGTCGCTGGCTTAACGGCCTGGGCAAATGTCGAGAACACAGCCGCCGGAGCAAAACGAGGAAATAAATTTGTACTAACTGCGTTAACGGTGCGTTGTATTGACAGGCATCGCTCTAAACATGAAATAGCGTTAGAAGGTACGCTCGGATGGTAATATTTGCTGCGAAAGAATTTATAATACATTAACTAATTTGGTTGAGAATATTTTCGTTTAAAACAGAGTATAATTGATTTTAATGTCTCTAATCTGTATGGTGAGTTTGTATGTCATATTTACTCACCAAAAAGTTATATATATACATACATACATATAGTCATCTTTATATAGAAATAAAACATCACGAAAAAGATAAGTTTCAGTTTCAACATAACCAAGCTACTAACTTTTGTAAGATTGGAAAGGTCCGACAACTATGTCAGCTGTATAATGCCCTCTCCATGCATTTTTGGTATTAACTTAAGCCATAAAATTTTTGAGAAGGGAGGAGTTAACACTAAAAGTACTTTATTGGGTTCAATGCACATCACTACCAGAGTAATACAAAAAATAAATGTGTGCGGTCGTGGAACCCCAGTCAGGAACAAAGGTCATCGCGTATTTTCTTCAATTCTTTTACTAGCCTTAATGGCAACATACGCACATAATTTTAATCTTTCAATTGCCGTTTATTATTAGTTTGTTTTTTATACAAATATTTACTGTTTCCATACGATTAATGTTATAACGAAGGTGTAGAATTAATTAGGTACAACATCAAAGCTAAGATGGTAAACACAGTTAATTGTCGATTTATTGTAAATACATTAAATAAACATAAAATGTTGGTTCATCAATCTAGGCCTAACCTAAAATTATTGTGTGTATGAATAATTTATTTTACCTGTCTTAACGGTACATATATACAATAATTTTAGGTTAGTCCTAGACTTAAAATTACCTTCTAAGCCTAACCTAAAATTTGTATGTATGTTTCCGAGGGCAGGTAAAATAAATTAAATATACACACAATAATTTTAGGTTAGGCCTAGACTGATAAACCAACATTTTATGATTATTGAATTTATTTCAGCGCTTGACGATAATATCTGAACTACGCCGGGCGGAACCGATCGTCTCCTAATATTTAAATTGATGAACCAAAACACATGTTTCTTGAACACTCATTACATTTTATATGTATAACTCCAACCACAACTCGCCTTAAGGAACTTCGTTTGAAAATATTGCAGCTATAAAGCCTAAATTATTTCTAAAGTGAACGTTTGCCATTATTAGCAAAACATTTTGCTTTTATAATGTGTTTGATTGAAGTTTATATTCTTAAACGTTATTTATTAGAATGTTTCAATAAGTTGATATTAATTTTTTATAATTTCTGATTACAAGTTTCGAGTTCTGAGTGTCACATTATAAAGAACAAACATGGTCACATCATAATAAGCATAATTAGTTTATTATAGTTAATTTAAATATGAGTATGTAAATAAACTAAGTATACATAATTTTTCCGTATTATTATTCTAGAAACACTCCGATTTCACTATTTCAATTCCGAATTTAATTACACGTTTTTATAAATAACTATGAGTGGTCTGCATAAAGTAGGAAATTCAATTTGCTACACAACACTCGGTCATGAGCCATCAATAGTTCATATACTTTGTGCCACTTTTAGTACGACATTTATATGAGGTACCCTGGATAAGATCATTAAGTATAATACAATTTTACAACTTCGTTTACCTTCGAAGTCATACTAATAAAATACGTCAACAACTAATTATAGTTAACTGTAAAACTCTCGAGGCAATATCAACATATTTTACTGTAAATTTTTTTTGTTTTTTTGTCAAGTACACAATTAACAATTTAACTAAGATATTTTTGGTTAAAATGTGGCATAGTGAAGGCGTTGATTTGAGAAATCATTATTGTGTTTATTTCATGAACACTAGTAAGTAGTATGTATTTTATTACTGCTATGATAAATCCGAGAAATTTCGAGCATTAGTTTGTAATTTATTCTATGTTTGTGAAATAAAAGTATACTATTTACAACTTTTTTCACTTCGTTTCTAATTGTGCAAAGTAAATACGTGAAAACCTAAACTAGACACACCAGGTTCAAGCTTCGTTGACTAAGGTCTTCTTATTTAAAACCATTAATAATTTTTCAAGTAAAATTTTAAAATACTGAGCAAGCCAACCCATTACCGGATTTATTTTCTTAAGAATAATATATACATTAAACAGATTAAACCGGTGAAGTTATAATGATGATTACTTCTACACCTTTAAATTTGTTCCGTTAGTTTTAAGTTATAGAAGGAAACTTTGAATATACATCTAATATTATTAAAACTCATCGTGTTTGTATCCACGTCACTCATAATTATGTCCATATGTGTGACTTTTTTGCAATTTAAATAGTTTACTTATTTTGCATAGATTGTGGATTGCGTTTCGGATCTCGTTCCATCTTCAGATTATAGCTCTGTTGAGGTCATTAATACACTCAAATAAATTACAGAGTTATTGTGCTCGTGTGTATGTGTTATGTTGTACTATAATTTATTTTAGTGTATTAACGACCTCAACAGAGCGATAATATGAAGATATAATGAGTTCCGAAACGCGTCAATCCACTATCTAAGTAAAGTAAATACTTAAATTACAAAGAAATCACACAGACGGACATAATAAATTATCGGTTTAATCTAATATTATATTTATTGGTTTATGTTTTAGAGTAAAAAGAATAAAATAATTCAAAGCTATCTGTAAAAAAAGAAGTAAATCCAAGAAATTCAGTTTAAAAACAAATCATAACGTAAATGTTTTTCTCTGTTTGGTACTACTTTTAAAAACAATTAAGCTGAATGCTATTAGTCCTTATAATTCAAATGCATATCTAAAAATGTTTAATTAATATTAAAAGTCACTTACATAAATATTATCTCTAAATTAAGTTGCAGTTCTGCCTAAAGTGGTTTCTTGACTTAATGGACTCCAGGAAGGACCAAGAATCTAAGCAACGAAGTAACAGTATGGTTAAAGCTTTAATCCTATTTATTGATGAATAGTTTTGTACAAAACTCCTATCTAAAGTAATTGCAATAATGGATTAGGATTGCATGACTATCTGCACGAAACATCATTTTATTAAAAACATAGTTTACAACAAATACTTTCTCTTTCTAAAGTTCGTT
>JAGFPH010012316.1:0-10084 GCA_018207615.1 Philaenus spumarius | reverse complement strand
TAACTGAAAAGTTATAGAACATGAAATTTAATAAACTAACTAAATAAGATGCACATTATTAATTGCGCTTAAAATATTAGATTTTATTTAGATGATTTTCATGGAAGTTTAACTTCTTCTTACGACTGGTGTGTTGCAACATAATTTTAAGGAATAAAAATTAATTTGGCACAAATTTTTCTAATCAAATTTCTTGCTCAAACAAATAGAATGATGAACCTAAAGTATTTGTTTAACATAGGAATCAGCAAATTAAAGTTAATAGATCAGAATTACTGGTAATTAGATTGCATTAGAAAATTTGATTCTATCCTTGTATTTTATGTAGTCTAATGTTTAAATCAGATAATAAAGTATAAATCCTTTAGTATAGTAGGCCTACTACGGATTCGTATACATTAATTTCATATTTATTTGTTGTATTTATAATTAATCGTGATAATTAAAAATATAATTGAATATTTGGAGCTTATAATAAATAAAATTTGTGATTTCACTAAATAAATAAAGTATATTATATTTATACAATATTGATAAAACAGATGTGGATCTTTTTACGCCAACCAAAAGTAATATTAATATTAAAGTATATCAATATTATTTAATCTCTTAAACCTTTTCTCTAATAATTGTATTTCATCCGAAAGTATGTTGTCGGAAGAAACCTCTAATTAGTAACAAAATTGTTTTGATTGGACTTAGAGGGAAAACATTTTAGCCATTAGTAAAAAATATAAAAGAGGGAAGTAAATCTACATTTTCTGCGATTTTCACAAACTACAGGCATTTATTCTATATTGTTTAAAAAAATTACGTCTGTGGGGAAAAAACAACTGAAGAGTCTCTGAATAGGGTAAAAGAGCATATTATATTATACTGTATCTAAATATAAGATATTATATTATAAAAAAAACGATCATAAATAAATGAATAATAAATAATTTTGAATTGAAGTATAAATTACTAATAACAAATAAATTGTCTTGTAACCATTCACAGTAAATAGTTATCAAGTAATGTATCCCAATTGCTCTCGACTATTATAAACAGTTAGACAACTTAGACTTTATTAATTTGTCTTAGTAACTTGAATGGCAAAACCATACTAAACTGTTTAAACACTCGTACCAATAGCAGGGAAAAGAGGGCAATAACCCCATTTAAGTCAATGAAATACAGGCGCTTAAAGTCAGAGTTTAACTTGGAAACGTTTGCTCCCCTAGAGTACAAGTTAACTTTGCTTATTTAATCTGCGAAGTTTTCTTGTTTCAAACTCAGTTTCATATAATCATGCAAACTCAGTATTACTATTGTACCGACACAAAGTTATGTACTATAAAAGTGGCATGTTTCTGAAAGTATCAGTTTTATTAAAGCACATGCGAGTGAAAACAATACAGTATAAAAAAAGAAATAGATCTATTCATCTAAGAATTTCGCCGAAATAATAGTAAACAATCCTCTTCCACTCTGCCTACCAGGACGCAGGACGAATTTGAAGTTCCCATTTACTCCCATAAGCTAAGCGTTAAACAAATTAATCAGCTAAGTGTTAAAGTTGCACGAAGGAACTTTAAGATACATGTTTTAGGTAATATTTAGAAGATTTTCAACAATTTTGAAAATGCCCGATATTGAGTCTACTAAAGGAGTAATGAATTATTCGTCCGGCGAATTTATTTTTGTCAACCATAACAGTAAGGGTTGGTAATATCAAAAATAATTAGTCAAATGTGTTAGTAATTTTTATATGGTTTATAATAACTTCAACGGATTTTATACTATGCCTAAGTAATTTTTTTTTGTGAGAATTATTTTTGGTCGCCTTTGCAGTAAGGATTGTTTGTACGAAATTTTGTATACAAAGGTTTAATATTAGTTTCAAGATTTTTGCTATCGAAGTACTTCCTAAAATGAAATAAGTACAGGAAATTACTAAAAGAATTTTTCCTATTTAATAGTTCGCCGTGTGACTTCGTTGTGTTAATCTCATTTTAAACTATATATTAATTACTCTTCAGGTCATCATATTATCACCAACAAATTATATTGGTTTGCACATGTTTTACTCTCGAAATTTATTTAGAAACGATATATCGTGTTAAAACATTATCCATTAGATTCTTTTAACATGAACTTTATGAACTATGACAAGTTAAATCTAAATATTGTTTTGTGGATATTATCTCTCTCAAATTTCTACAAACCATTTTAAACTTACAATCCTAATTTTATTTTATTTTTTTTATAAATTTACTACATATAAAATGCTATCAGTATCATATTCTAATCAGTAGTATAAAATTATATCAGTAAGTATTAATAAATAAGATTTTTTTTACTTTAGTAGTTAAGCAACTATTGCTTTTTATAATTTATGTACCGTTAAGTTTATAAACCTGTAAAAAATTAAGTATCATATTTAAAGCAATCGCTTTGAGCATTTAATCTATGTTAACCCTTGAAAAACGAAATAATTGTCTATCTGCAAGTACCAGACATAAGCAAGGCACGTCTAAATGTCGTTTTAAATTAATATTCTTAGCTCCTCCATTTTTGGATTTTTATCTAAAAAGCACTTCATCTGAAAATAATTTTTGAACTTGATATACATACATTTTTGAACTCGGGACCGTATGGAAAAAAATAGGTACAGTACATAGACATATATGCTTTTATATCTATATTGCATTGTTTTATTTCACTACCAAACTTGTAAAGTACTTGATTAGAAGAGTTTTAGCCATTTCGGTGTAAGATACGTTCTTTCAAACTCCTCTTATTTTAGACACTATGTTAAGGGGATTCACTACTGAAAAGAGGGATTTTCTATAATAGGCCTTTTTAAATTATGAACTATTTTTTTATATTCATTGGAACCTAAAAAATTGTCTACACTTATTGGAATTGGGAAAAAAAACTTTACATATATATTTGTATTTTTATTTTGAGTTTTTTGAGTTTATTTGTTTTTTTAGGCAAAAAATAAGTTTAAAAAAATTTTTATAACTATTTTACTACTGAACCAATTTGGCCGTTTGATATCATGTTTTAAAGTAAGGTAGTTAAAAAGTAATAAATTTTTGGGTATAGTCATATTCTTTCTACTAAAAGTTTAGTAGTTATGACCTTACAAAAAAATATGTATATAAAATAAATATGTGTTTACAAAACAGGACTGTTTTTTAAATACTATTGTATTTGTCCTAGAGGAATAGAAATAACCAAAAAGTCACATTATAAGCTACTAAAGATATGTAAGTTTCATCACTGTGGGTTTAGCAGTTAAAAAGTTTTAAGAAATTTTGCGTAAAAATTATCTAAATTGAAAAGTTGGGGTAAATCAAGTTTAAAGACCCCATTCGTTATTTGAGCAGTCATAGAGGGGAATAACTTGCACAACCAGTGTTTGTAGTCAAGATATGTTTTACTTATACATATTGAAGGCATGAAAGCCTAATAATAAACATTATTGTCCTTCTTTGCAATTACTTTAAGAAAATTAAAAATCTTATTAGTCCAAAAAACAAATAGAAAGAAGTGCAACTCGACCAAAAGTAGGTGCGCGCATTGCTTTGGAAACATTTTTCACACTGATATAAAGAACTTTTATGGCATATGTTATGTTTCTCTTAAACCTTATAAACTGTAGAATCAGGAAAAAAGAAATAAACATTTTGGAAAATGTTTATTTTTCAGCAGGAAATCCCCTTAATACATTTGTATCCTATTGTACGCATGATTAAATTAATTTTCATATTAATTTGCAGTATCCTTATTTTGCAGGATTAACTTAGTTAAAGCTTACAGCTTCTATCTCATACCAATGGTTATGACTGTGCCCTTTGATATACTGATAGAACTGCATGATAGAACTGATTAGATCTTTGGGCCTCCATGTAGTTTTGGAGTCTACAGCATGAAAGTGCAATTTGTTTCTATCATGCAGAGTTGCAAAAGTAAAACTTTAGTTTAATTAAAAGTAATCCCACCATTGTTGTTTCCCTAGCCTGAACATATAAAATTCCATTAACTTTTATAAATAAACAATGCATCTAATTTAACTTTGTTTAACTTACCTCTTATGTCTGCACATCAACTCTCATCCCCCCCCACCCCAAAATGGCGTCGAAGTGAACTCAAACATAATATCTAATATCGAAAGGTAAAATTAAATACTTATATTATAAGTAATATATTATATAGTAATAAAAATAAGAGTGTATTATAATATATAATTTTGTTCTAATTTATTCTTTTATTTTTAGTACTTTGTAGAATAGAACAGTATTTTGTAAGTTTCGAAGGAATCTTATTACTAACTAGGGGAAACCCCTGCATGCTAGTCACGCCAACCCCGTTGGAACCTTCTATACACATAATCATGTTATGTTTTCTTTATAATAAAGGTGTAGGATTGATAATGACCCAAAGCTAAGATGGTAAATAATGTTAAATGTCCAAATCAAATAATATTATTTCGTATGTTTTATAACATCAGTTATAATAAAGGTTCAAAGAACAAGCAAGGCTCAGGTCTACACTTTAATAAAAAATAACCTAAAAGTTAAAAATAAAAATAATTTCTTCAAAGTTTGAAATCAGCTGTTAATGGAAATATTAGAGTAAACAGCTGTTTTAACTATTGTTTTATTCAATTGGTTGCTATAGTAATGAATGTAAATACATTCGAGCAATATGTGTTGGTTCATCAGTCTAGACCTAACCTTAAATTTTAGAATAAAGAATTCTAGAAGTCTAGAATTTTATACTACTAAATTTACAAATACTGAAATAAAAAATGTTTTTTATCAAAATGAATTATAACCTATGTACTCAGGGATAGTGTAGCTTTTTGTTAGTAAAACTATTTCAATCGGTCCAGAGATTAGGCCTACCCGATACAAACAAACAAACAAGTTTTACCTCTTTAAAATAGGAGTATAGATAACGGTCAAAAGAACCAGCAAGGTTCAGGTCTACACTTTAATAAAAACCTAACCTAAATGTTAAAAATACAAACAGTTGCTTCAAAGTGTGAAACGAGGTGTTTAATGGTAATATTAGAGTAATTTTATCTATTATTGAGTTTTAGATAAAAATTTTACAAATTTTAAAATAAAAAATGTTTTTATCAAAATTAATTGTGTTACTCTGGGATAGTGAAGCTTTTTATTAGTGAAACTATTTTTTTAATTGGTTCAGTAGTCTCATATTAAATTATGATAGTATTTTTTGGTAATTCAAAACCTTATTACAAAAACAGTTTGTTTGAATTAACTTGAATTTTATGTCATGAGCATTTTACATTATTTTGTTCACTATCTAAACATTTTTTGATATCAATATTTGTAATTAATAAATTTAATGATACGTTTCAGACCTTATGAAGTACCATAGTATCCGGACACTTGTCAGCTTCCTTTAAAAAAAGCTCAGTCATAAACGCTTGGTTTATTTCTTTTATTATGTTTTAAACTAAGTATGCATTAGGCCTTCAACACTTGGAATTTACTCATTTATGCAGTATTAAATTTACATTAGCTTCGATATTGATATAATTCTTCTTAAGTTATATTTTAAAATTAAAACCGTTAATGGTCATGTCAGATGTTATAGTAAAACAATATAATTTTAGTAGATTTTTTCTGACAACAACCTACAGGAAAACCTCATACTGATTTTCTAAAACCTTTTTCAATGCTTAACTCTCGAGAACTATTTCTGTTTGTTCCAGTAGTTAAAAAACAACTAAATAAATGTTAAACCTTAGTTTTATACTAATTCTTCATACAAATGTCTTCTGATATTTCGAACAGAGTCAAATGTAGTAGAGTAGATTTATTGTAATGCATTGTATTATTAAAAGTTGCTAACAAAATGTTAAAAATGTAAGAATATTTTCATCAAATATTTTTAATAGAGTATGAAAAAAATTTAATATATTTATAAGCATATAAATACTACTGAAGAAACTGAGTCTGAGCAGTGATTCACAAAGTAAAAAAGTTTTATAACAATAATGTGAATTGTATTGCAAAAAATGCCTTTTGGGTGATTTTTACGGCTTGCGCTGACTAAATTGTTAAATATAATAAAAAAACAGTAAGCTCGGAAAACGTTGGAGATTAAAATATATACAAAATAGTCCGAGCTAGCATATGTGTATTTACTACACTATTCATCTAAATACTCAGATCTTACTTTATAACCCTTCCTCTGTTTTTTTGATTTTATGATCTTAAAGTAAATGAAAGTTGGATTTTCATTTCAGCATTGCGAATAAAAAATTGAGAATTTGTTGTATATTGCCCTATGGTTTCCAAAAAATAAGCTTCGTATTATACTTTCATATCAAATCACTGGAATTCGATTACACTTTTCTCAAATGTTACCCGCAAGAAACATATTTCCTTTGAAATCATATTATACGAAATATTTACGGACTTATTACCTCAAATGTATTTTAAAGTAGGCTATAAAGGCAGAATTCATTTAAAAAACTAAATTATAAATATAAATGGAATAATAAATTGACTGTTTGAATGTTTTGTCAAGTCAGTTTTAGGAACGGAAAATTAAAGTTAACTGTACAAACATGTAGGACAAGGATCTATGAGAGATGTGTTCTGAATGTGATGTCTAGAAAATGTATTTGTTTTTGGATTAGAAATTTTGTCGAAAGTGTGCATGCGCTCTCAGTGATGGTGAATTTCTAAAGGAATTTATTAAAACCTATATTTTTACATCTTATGCAATTATTAAAGTTAAAAATATTAATATTTAGTTCTGCAGAAAATGTTATTTTATTTGCAAACAAATTACATATTTATTGGTTGCAAATAATTGAATACAAGACGCCACAACATTTCGTGTGCAGAACACCAATGTCTCTTAAGTTATATCTGTTTGATGAACATAAATTATAGAAATAGCTACATTTTGTAAATGACATGTTTTGTATCATGATCATGTCTTGCAATAAAATCTAGAAGCTAAGTATATGAAGCTTTTAGGGTGAAAATGTATTAAATACAAATGCCATTTGCGTTCTCCGAAAAATTTTAACAGTTTTAAAACTGAAATTTGAAAGAATAAAGACTCTCATTAAAATATAACTAGTACACGTATATGTAACACGCACGATGCAGCTAATGTTTGTTAGCAGTGTGTCCAAGCCCACCAAAACCCTGTAACCAAATCATGTACATTGTTTAAACCATGTTCCTAGTGACCATGTTAGTTAGCTCAAATAAAGCTTGTTCCATCAACTCCTATAAAAGCGAGTGTACGTACGTAAGTGAATAACATATAATACAACAGCTGATTTCATCCATCATGTGTAACACAAGATTAGATTATACTTTGGGGTTATGTTTACAACTGCAATTAATAATTATTATAATTTGTGAAGTTTATTTTTTTAATAAGAGTTACAGAACTAATTTTAAAGCTATAATGCCTTAAAAGAGTTGCATTGAGGTTATAAATTGTATATAAATTCAACCTTGTATCATTAATATATTCATTTATACAAATTTAAAGAAAAGAAGCCCATTCGTTTAACTTCGGAAGCATTCATACATCTTCGTATGACATTATTATAAATATATCCTTTTTTAATTTCTTCATTATAATATAAATAACTTCTAAATCCTTTGATATATCAATATGAAATAAAAAACAATTAAGAGATAGCATTTTATCTTTAGTTTGAAATTGAATAATGTAAATAAATACAAAATGTTTACAAATATGCCTACAGTTTTGTAGTTCTTATAATTCTACACATTTACCTGTTAAAATTCCCTCGGCATTCTTAGGTAGGCCTAGATAAAGTTGATGTTTTTAAATAGTAGTTTTATAAATGATGTATTTCTGATGTGTATCTAATTAATCTGCTTGTGATTTTTCACGAGGGCTTACTAGTAAAGTAGTAAAACATAAATAGTCAGATGCATTTGATGGGTTAAGGATTTGTAGAATCGATTTTAATTTTCTCCAAACAAACTCCAAATTAGGAAAATTTATCATGGAATTTATCATTTATCATGTATTGTAAAACATTATAACACTGTAGTTTGTATTGTTAAACCCATTTTGATGTGAATAGATACACACACACACACAAAAAAGTTTAGTTGTAGTTAATTATATTCTTTGAGTTCTGTTATTTTAAAATAATAAATAGCACTAAAATTGATCTATATTATAATATACAGTACGTATATAAGTAGATATACAGGGTGATTCAGAAATATGCGGAAATGTCTCGGTAAGTGATTCTACAGCTAAAAATAAGTTTATATAAAAATAGGCCCGAAAACACTTCGTTTTCCAGATATCCAACATTTTGTTTACTTTTTTACAAAATAATTCATATCTAGAGAACAGTTGACTGAATGAATTCAAACTTGACGTGAAGTTTAACCTAACAATGGTCTAACTGAAGCAAAATAATCGACTCTATCCAATCATGCGTTTAAAAATGGCGGCTAATTGAAAACTTCTAACCAAAATTACTCAAAAACCGTACATTTTAACAAAAAATATCAAGAAATCTTTTCTGTAGCCCTTTTAATTCCTTATCGCCTATCGGATGGTGTAACTGTCAAAACAATTGAAAGAAGGAAAGTATCTAAATTAAAGATAACGACAGCAAATGTACACACAATATTGCTGTTTACTGTTTTGGTATAAGATGTAACTTAACTATTATCCTTCATTCGATTGTTTTGACAGTTACACCATCCGATACAGAATACAAGGAGCTATAAAAAATATATCTTGACATTTTTTTTAAAGTGTACGGTTTTTGGTGAATTGGGTATGAAACTTTCAAACAGCTGCCGTTTTGAAACGCATGATTGGTTGGATTCGATAATTTTTCTTGAGATATATCATTGTTAGGTTAAATTTTATGCAAAGTTTGAACTCAACCGTTATGTATATATGAATTATTTTGTAAAACAACAAAACAAAATTGCGCATATCTGGAAAACGAAGTTTTTTCGGGCCTATGTTTAGGCCTATAAATTTTGTTTCTTACTTTTAGCTGCAGAACGAGCTACTGAGAAATTGCTGCATAGTTCTGAATTGCTCTGCATATCGAATTTAAGAATATAAATTTGATGGTAAAGCAAAGAGAACCCCCTAGCTTTAACTTATTTATACAAGTTTAGACAAAAATAACTGAGTGATATATTCACCTTTTCTGCGAATATTGTCTTTAAATTATTTGTACCTTAATATACGACAGTTGATCAATATGATTTACATTACCTACAACTTTAATGAAATATTAATTAGTAAAAGTGCAAGCTCACTAATTATTTGTCTTAAAACATAGAATCGTTCCTAAAAGAAAACGTAAAATGTCATGAATTAAGCAAAGAAAATATTTGAAACATGTTTTTCTTTGGTTAAGTGGAATTAATGTTTTAAATATTCCAAAAGGTGCAACTAAAACTAAATAATAAACTAAAATGTGATTCTTCCTGCGGAAATGCTGCTTCATAATCTGTCTACAAACATATGAAGACATTTATATCAACCGTTTTAGCATGTTTTATTAGATGTTAAGTTCATACATTTGTTCTAGTTTAATATTCGCTGCTCTCATTATTCATTAGTCTAACTTAACTGGAATTCAACCAAGCAGTTATGCAACAATCAAACAGATAGTAACAACATTTTGTGTAATATGTGAAGTTTCATGTCAGTTAGTGCTTATACCTCATGGGACCAACACAAGAAATAGTTTCAACTATAGTATTCTGACAATTAACTTGAAACATAAGCTTGCAAACTTGCAGTCCAACTTAAACTTGAAAACGGATGCTATCCTTTTTAATGAAAAAGTTACAAGAGAACTTTGAATCTGTAAAGTTTCACACATGATAATTAACTGCGAGAAATACTTGGTCTAAACAAACATTGACATTGTAATGGAATGGTTAAAACTTAATAATACAATATTCTCTTCTGAAATTATTAGTGTAGGCTAATTGAGTAGTTATTGAATTGTGGTTGTTCGAAATTATAAATTAAGCAATAACCTTAATTCATAATTAATTTGAAATAA
>JAGFPH010012315.1:10280-29382 GCA_018207615.1 Philaenus spumarius | reverse complement strand
ACCTTTCTTAGCGAGCACCTAGGGCACTACAGGAAGCTACTTACCAAATTTCATTCCAATCCGTTTGTTGTTTTTTTTTTTTTAGTAATTTTGATCCCCAAACCCCCCTAAAATTTCGATTGTTTTTAAAAACATTTCCTAGCGAGCACCTAGGGCCCTAGAGGAAGCTGCATACCAAATTTCATTCCAATCCGTTCGGTGGTTTTTTTTAGTAACTTTGATCCCCCAAACCCCCCTAAAATTTTGAATTCACCTAGGGCCCTACAGGAAGCTACTTACAAAATTTCATTCTTTTAGTAGTTACTTATGATACACGTTGTATTAACTTTTTATAAAAGGTGTTCAATTTTTATATATTTTTTTTATTTGACAATACCACTGGATGCACGCTTTAACACCATGTTTAACAATGTTGACTGTAAAGAATATTTTTGTTATCCTTACAATATCCGTTTTAAGCTTACTGTGAAAATTTTGTAGGGCAAAGATACGTAGAGATATGTACAAGCGTTCAGTATCGCTTGATTTGACAAAACACCAGAATTTTCAACAGGCAGAACTTTGTTGATTTATAGTTTTGTTCGATCATATCACAGAGATTTGATGCAATTTATTTAGTAGCATATCATGTGCTTTGGTTATGTTTTAAGTGTTTTTACAATGAAAAGGTTTATACGTATTGCTTTGGGAAAACTTTACGTAAAATAAAAGATATACAAACTGTAGAACTACTATTTGTAAGCTAAATTTAATGAAACAAATTTAAATCGTTTTGAAAAATATCACTTAAGCATCTCTATGCAATCTCCGCTTCACGGTAAAACATAGATTCATGGATATGTTTTCTCTTCCTGTGAGTCTGCTCAGTCATCTACAGATGCAACTTTCTGACTTGCTCAACAGGGCAGGTACCTTCCTCACCAGTCAAGCCAATCCAATGGTAAATATCTAACATCAGATGCTAGATGCCTATATTTTCCCAATCGGCTATATTTTGTCTGTACAATAGGATTAGACAATCACATATATTTCAGCACCATCGACCTGACTCGCTAAAAACATTTTCTCCTGATCTCCATGGGTAAAACAAAACAATGTTAAAATGGTAGCAAAAAAAATGTTACTTAATGTATGCTACTGAATTTAAATTCTTTTTTGAAGTGCGGAATTGTCTGGCTACATAACATGTAGACTGGATGCACAACATGGAGTCTTCTGATACACTACAAGCCCATTCGCTAATTAATTAGCAATGTACCCTCAAGCATCGGTATCAAAGACAAGTGTCACGTGCACAAACAGTTACGTCATATTAATCGACCTTTGTTTACATAAAATATCAACGTGAGGTTGGAAGTATACGGCAAAGGTTGATCTGATGTTGATTGTTCGGTAAGAAAACCGTTAGAAGGAATTATTGCATGCTGTAATAGTTGAGAAAATTCAATACGGTATAACTCAGCTTACGAGGTTTATAGATATTTGTACTTTTCGAAGAAATGCATTTAATTTAATTCTTCAATTTACGTTTTAGTTGACGACACTATTTCTGAATACAGTTTCGCTCAAGTAAAATTAATCTTGTTTATTCCTTGCTTTTAAAGGTAACTATTAATTTGAGCATATACTAACTTAATAAAATCAAATTGATATGTAAACTTCGTTTAATCAAGTAGTAAACTCTCGATTATCCGCGGGCGGTTTATCCGATTTGCGGATTATCCGCGGCGTCCACGGTAAAAAATTGTACAATGAAAAATTACACAAAAACTAGTTTTTAAATTGAAAAATTACATTGGAAATGAGTTTCCTAAATGCAGTACAGTACTGTAACATATTAAAAGTTATCATAAATAATAGAATAATAAACTACAATAGCGTATAGTACAGTATACAGTACAGTAAATAAGCCCAAATACAAAAGCCCGGCGACAGGTGGTGCAACTTATTTGTTTAGTGAGCGTGCACCTGCTAGTGAGTCATCCACGGTCTTTGCCACCCAAGGCGTATTAAAGAAGGAGTGTGCATGCGCAGCTTCTCCCTCCACTCCAGCCTACCCGTGACGTAGAGTGCTACAGTCGGAGCTCTAGTCTAGACTCCTTTGCCATATTTACCGCCAAAACCTGTACGACCTTCAAGGTTTTTTAACGTCAAATTATGTTATTAATTATTGGAAACATAGTGTATTATTGTAATAATATTTCTTATAATTAATAACCATTAACAAAAAAGACAGATTTTTACGAGTAAGGTTTCATCGATTCCCAAGAAATTTTGATCTACGAAATAAAAAGCTACACTATCCCTGATTAACATAATCTATAATTCATTTTAATAAAACATTTTGTATTTAAATATTTGTAAATTTAGTCGGAAAAAATCTTAGGTTAGACCTAAAATGATAAACCAACAAATGTATTTACATTCATTACCACAGCGACCAATTGAATAAAATGACTATTTGCTCCAATATTTCCATTAACAGCTGATTTCATACTTTGAAGCGATTATTTGTATTTTTAACTTTTAGGTTAGGTTTGTGTTAAAGTGTAGACCTGAGCCTTGCTGGTTCTTTTAACCTTTATTATAACTGCTGTTATAAGATATACGAAACATTTGATTTGAACATTTAACATTATTTACCATCTTAGCTTTGGGGTTATTATGAATCCTAAACAATGATTATAAAGAAAACATAAAATGATTAAGTGTAGAAGGTTCAAACGAGGCTGGCGTGCGGATCACGCAGGATTTTCCCCTATTTTTGTATATTTTGGATTTATAACTAAAAAATTTTGTAGTATTTTTCTAAAACCCTTACTTTTGAAACTTTGGTTTACCAATTTGTTTTTTTTTCTTTTGAAACGCAAAAATAGTTAGAGAAATTTGTTTAAATATTTTGTTTACATGGCAATGTTCTCCATACTTTCCTGAACAATAAAATGTATAATAATGTACACTTTACTTGAATAGGATACATTCTATCTAGTTTATAATGACAAGTGTACTAGCAGTAAAAAAGTGCCTGACACTTAGATGGTTAAAACATATATTTTTAGAGTATTAAAATTGTTTTATGTTCCAAGTGGACACAATTTAAGCCGTAACTGAAATGCTGTTGTATGTTATTAAATAATTTTAAAGAGTACTGTAACAAAATTGGTGGTACAAATTATTTTATTTAATTGATGTATAACTCTTTTTAAAAAAATATATAGCCCTAAAATATGCTAGGATACAATTACAATTTAAAAAAATAATTACAAAATTATTTTAGTAAAATAAAAAATAAAAATATTTGTTAGTAGTCAAATTTACGATACTTAAGTAATCCTGTGACAAAATTTTGACATAAGTAATCTAGGGTTAATAGTGAAATAAAACTCAATGTTGTATTCACCACGACTTTTTATTTATCACCTAGACTACTATTTTTTAAATTTTTTCATTGATAATTAGTTTATATTAATTTTTATTTATTATTTATCCTTAGGTAGGCTAACTAAACAATCACAATTTTAGATAATTTCAATTTTTGAAAAGTAAATTTAGTAGCCTACTAGTAATAGTAGGCCTAGTAAACATAACAAAACCAATAAACTTTAAAAATCACCATCTTATTGATGGTAAAAGGTTTTACCCTATAGAGCTACTTAAATTTGTCAACTCTTTAAAAATTCATATTTATACATTAAACAAAATTAACCTGTTCACAACAATGTGAATAATAAAATAACGAAGAGAAATGAGAATTAATAACCAATTAGATTAGCACATTCAACCGCCACATGAAGCTAGTAACTATGGTTCTGATTACAATATTATTATGTAGGACAGCTATAACTTTCATAAAAATATTGATGTCAGTATTTACTACATTTTTTCTCTACATTTCTATGTCTTTGAATGCCTCCCGAAAGTAATAGTAAAAAAACTTCCTCACTTAGGGTAGTTTTTATGTCATTCGAACCCGTATATTAAATTTAGGCTTGTTTCAAAATTATACGCCTAGGAATATTTGACCATGGACATAGATCATTTTAAAGCTCACTTTATTACCTTTCCATCGATACCGAAAACATAATTTTTAGACAACCTTAAAGTATTTAATTCGCAGTTTGAGCAAAAGCTTACAATTGCGCTCGGAACTGCTGGTTCAGTGTGTAGCACGTGACGTAGCTGCGCGGGCCGGACGAGTTCACGCTTCTCGATGAACAAACCTTCTTTAATACGCCTTGATTGCCACCTGTGTATTCTTCTCCGTTGACACCCCTACTTCCCCCCTTCCGACCCTTCCGCAGCTTACCTAACACTTCAGTTTAACGCAATCGTTCAAACTGTTTGAATCATTCGTGAAGTGTAAAGTTAGAGTGTGAGTTTTTAGTGTTGTGCGTTTTGTGTGAAGCTAAGCTGTTAATTTTTTAAAATGGCAGATAAAAGGAAGAAAGTGATTTTGTCAATTCAAAATAAATTAGAATTAATAAAATCAATTGAAAATGGTGCGTCTAATAAACAAATGACCTTGCGCTACGGGATAGGAAAAAGCACCGTAAGGGACATAATGAAGCAAAAGGACAAGTTAATGCAATTTGCGTCCTCATCAGACAATACGTTGATAATGAAAAAGAGGAAAACCATGAAAAATAGCACCTATGAAGAACTAGATTCGGCTCTTTTAGAGTGGGTATGCCAAGTAAGAAGTCTGGGCACTCCTATATCAGGGCCTATCATTGCTGCTAAGGCAAAAACTTTTTTCTAAATGCTTCATTTAGAAGGAAATTTTGATGCATCATCAGGTTGGTTAACTAGGTTTAAACAACGTAACGGGATAAGAGAAATCGGGCTTCAAGGCGAGAAATTGAGCGGCGATGAACAGGCAGCAAGAGATTTACAATCTGATTTTGAAAAATTTTTAGAGTCAGAGGGTTTAACATATGAACAGGTATACAATGCTGACGAGTCAGGCTTGTTTTGGAAATGTTTACCAACAAGAACCTTGGCATTTGAAACCGAGAAACGAGCTGCAGGACACAAGTCAAGTAAGGAGCGGATAACGATTATGTCATGCAGTAATACATCAGGATCACACAAATTAAAGCTAGTAGTGATAGGAAAGTCCAAAAAACCAAGATCTTTCAAAGGAACAAGGGCCGAAAACCTTCCAGTCTACTACTACAACCAAAGAAAAGGCTGGATGGATCAACAAATATTTAAAGACTGGTTCGAAAAAAAGTTTGTTCCCCAAGTTAAAGATCACCTTAAATCTTAAAACCTACCCCACAAAGCTGTGCTTCTTCTTGATAACGACCCGTCCCATCCCGGGGAAAGTGTGTTAAAATCGGAAGACGGAAACTTTGTTGTTAAGTTTTTGCCTCCTAACGTCACAGCTCTTATACAACCTATGGATCAAGGCGTGATTGCTTCAATGAAGAAAAACTACAGAACCAGTTTGCTGAAAAAAAGGATTGAGGAGGGGGAAGACCTAAAGACGTTCTTCAAAGACTACACAGTTCTTGACAGCATTTATATTAACAATGCTTGGGGGTGTGTGAAGCAATCTACTTTAGTGAAGTCCTGGCGAAAGATTTGACCAACTGTGGAAATTGGTCAAGAGGGGGACGAAAATGAAGATGACGTGCCTCTTAGTGTTTTAGTTAATTTAGCTAAGTCTGCTGATGGAGGTGTTAATGTGGATGAAGGTAACATCGTTGAGTGGATAAACTGTGACGCTAATGATCCGGGCTTTGAACACTTAACAGATGAACAAATCGTGGAAGGAGCACAAGGTATCGTATCGGAAGAAAGTGAGGTGGGTGAAGAAGAAGATCGGGTGCAAAAGCAAGTAAGCCATGGCATAGCACTAGGGCACGTTGACGGACTCATTCAATATCTCGAGGAACAAGACGATTCATCGCTTTGTGACAAAATGGTGTTAAAGAAACTTCAGTCACAGATAAAGAAGAAGTGCTTTAAAGTGAAGAAACAAAAACGGTTGACCGATTTTTTTGTAAAACACTAAACAAAAAGTTCTGTAAATATAATAATGTACACAACATAGTGTTAGTTTTTTTACGTAGTTTCTTTTATGTACAATACACTGGTTTAAAGCATTTTTGTGTGGTTTTTTAGTACCTTCGGCTATGTTTAGCCGCTATCGGCAATTTTGCGGATTATCCGCGAAAATTGATTATCCGCGGTATCCGCGCCTGTCAATTCCGCGGATAGTAGGGAGTTTACTGTACAAGAACTTCAACCTCAGAATCAAGTTGCCCCTAAAAATAATTATAACACAAAAGTTACATTCGAGAAAAAGTCTATTTAGTCACTTGGCCTACACCGATTACTTACCCGTCACCAAGAAGACTACCAGTAAACTGATAACATTTTGTGTCCCTATAATTAAAAATATTTTGTTTGAAAATGTCAAGTAATTAAAACGATTTAGCAAAATTTTGTTGCCATAAAAATTAAATAAAAGATATAGAACGTAAATAATCTTGGTTTCACTCTAGTTCTTGGAGCTATTTTTCATCGAAAAACTTTAAAAGGACCTTGAAGTGATATATTTAAATTTATATAAGTATCCAGGAAAATATACAAAAATAACTATTTTACAACTATACTAATTATTATAAAGAGGTAAAATTTGTTTATTTTTATGTCTGCAGGGGGTAATCTCTGGAACTACTGAACCGATTGAAAAGAATAGTTTTACTATTAAAAAGCTACACTATCCCTGAGTAAGATAGGCTATAATTCATTTTGATAAAAACATTTTTTATTTTCAATATTTATAAAATTAGTCGGAAATAATCTTAGGTTAGGCCTAGACTGATGAACTAACACGTCATGTATTTACATGTATTACCATAGCAACCAATTGAATAAAATAACAGATAAAACAGCTGTTTGCTCCAACATTTCCATTAACAGCTCACTTCAAACTTTGAAGCAATTATTTGTGTTTCTAACTTTCAGGTTATGTTTTTATTAAAGTGTAGACGTCAGCCTTGCTGGTTCTTTTAGCCTTTATTATAACAGCTGTTATAAAATATGAAAAATTATTTGTTTTGAACATTTAACATTATTTACCATCTTAGCTTTGGGGTTATTATTAATCCTACACATTTATTATAAAGAAAAGATAACATGATTATGAGTATAGAAGGGCCCAAAGGGGTTGGCGTGCGGAGCACGCAGGAGTTTCCCCCAGTATTAGATAATAAGGTCTCAATATAAGTGGTTCAGTAGATATAAAAACAATTTAATTTCACTTATCAATCCACAAAACCAGTTGGTGACAAGAAAAACAGGTGAAAAATCAAATTAATAAAAATAATAAGAATAAAACTCAGTTGTTTTACAATAATCAAACACGTCGTATCTTATAATTTTATCTTTGTCATCTATGTATATAAAAGCGAAATACCACTCATAACTCACTCATTCACTCACTTACTGACCCACTCATCACGATTTCTCAAAAACTACCGAACGGATTGAAATTAAATTTGGTATGTAGCTTCCTCTAGAGCCATAGGTGCTCGCTAAGAAAGGGTTTAAAAAAATTCGAAATTTGAGGGGTGGTTTGGGGATCAAAGTTATTAAATCACGATTTCTTCAAAACTACCGAACGGATTTGAATGAAATTTGGTACGTAGCTTCCTCTAGGGCCATAGGTGCTCACTAAGAAAGGGTATGAAAAATTTCGAAATTTTAGGAGGGGTTTGGGGGAATCAAAGTTACTAAAATCATAATTTCAGATCTTTTATTATTATGTCAATAGTGCTTTTATTATTTAAGATCTATATATATAAAAGCCAAATACCACTCTCTGACTGAACACTTAAAAATAATACAATTACGTTAAAAAGACTGAAAATACCAACCACCACGGGCAAAGCCGTGTACGTGTCAGCTAGTCTATTTATAAGCGTAAAAATACAATATTTTAATATCCCTTATAATCTAAAACAAACCTGAACACTTATGGAAAAATAATTCACAATTTATTCTCTCCAAGATCATATTATTTTACAAAATAAAAAACTCCTCTCTAGGAGCTAGAAACTTTTATCCAGATATTTTTGAACGGAATAAAATGTTAAACTTATTTTAATGCTAGTCTTAAATTCTTTTCCACCTAATTTTTTTACATCAATGGATAGTCTGTAAACAATTTAATTACTATGTATAAGTTGTTTTTATTCTCGAAATTATAAAGCCTTCTCGAACTTTTTATAATTGCAATAGTTAAGGACTTCCCTATTTCGAGTTGAATAAGCATGGAAGCTCTGCTTTTCAAGGAAATATTCTATTTTTTTAATTAGCAACAGTCATCAATGTTAAATTAATGAATACATTCTTAAAAGAGCTTTTAAATTAACAAAAGTTCATAAGCCAGATATATATGTTTTCTGTACTTCAAAAATATCTGCAATGTCTGATGCCATACCCCAAACCTCTATTCCATGTTGAATTTTGGAGAAAGACAAAGCATAATAAACCAGTTTCCTTATTTCAAGACTGACAACTCTAAGTACCAGCATTTTATAACAAAGGGAGTGAAATTGATTAGTTAATTTCTGTATAGTTTAAATAGTTAATAACTTCCCCATTTCGGGTTGAATAAGCATGGAAACTTTGCTTTTCAAGGAAATATTCTATTTGCTTCTTAATTAGCAACAGAAACTTATAAATGAAAAGGGTTGGAACAGTCATCAATATTAAATTAATGAAACATTCTTACAAGAGCTTTTAGATTTACCCAAGTTCATAAGCCAGATATATATTTTTTCTGTACTTTAAGAATATCTGCAATGCCTTTATTGAGTTCTTGAGAAAGACAAATCATAATAAACCCGTTTCCTTATTTTAATATTGACAACATCTCTAAGTACTAGCATTTGATAACAAAGGGAATAAAATTTATTAGTTAATTTCTGTTTGAATGGCCTCCAAGAAACAATCTTATCCATTAAAATTCATAGAAATGTTGCCTGTGATTGCACAATCTGCATTTATTTTTACTTTGTGCAGGTTTATAATGTACCATCTGGGTTTTTTTTCTTGTTCAATTTAAGACCATTTACAGCAAACCAATGAGTAAGTTCATCAAATGTTCTATTAATTACATCATTCAAGTAATTTATCATGAAAATATTTAACTTTCAAGGTATGAACGATCTGATATGACATTTGTTTATAAAAAACGTTTTTCCCGAAACAAATTTCTTTTCTTGACTTACATTTCAAGCGATTCATATAAATAGCATTTTATTTGTACCTAATGTTTAATAAAGCTAGTCTCTGCATTTTTGTGTGACCTCGTACGAGAAATTGAGTTGTGTATATGACTGAGATTAGCCGAAACCCTTGCTACGACACATGCCACTTTTTTACTTCTTCTCTATTAAAGTGTGAATGGAAGACTCATCACTCTTACATCAAGTGTATAAATCAAGCAGTAAGTATCTACCTATTGGATCGTTTCAACATACCTTATATAAGGGCATCCATCTTGCTAATGCACGTTAGGAAAGGGTTGCTACAGAAGGGGGGAAAGTTGTTCCCTTTTTTGGTTTAAACAGTATAGTAACAAGGTTTTCTTTTATTTACTAATAATAATGAAGATTAACCTACATTTCAAGTAAAAAAAAACATAGTTCAAATTTTAATATTAGTATTTGAAAAAAACGTATTGGGTATTGGATCATAACCATCCTCTAGCCATTATGTTAATTGGTTTAAATTGGCCTTTGTTAGTATACGATCAATTTATATTTAATTTTATAACTATAATAGAACCTCGTTTATCCGAGGTAACACTGACATCTCGGATAACACGGACTCTGTCAAAAATCGAGAAGGAAACGTATGGTAAACTGGTGAAATCAATAAAAAACGTGGTCAAAGAGCGAAAACTGTATTCACAAATAAAAAACTAACATTCAAATAAAAATAAAGTAGAATTATACAAAATTATAAAAGACATACATAGGCTACAGTATACATGTTCCAATTAAAGAAACAATTTCTTTAAGAAGTCCGTAAGCATTTTCTGTTTAACGGAACTCGCTCGATTGTACGCGTTTCTATTTTTGCACTACTGGTTTTAACTGGTTTATACCGCATATTGCCTTAAGGGTCTGCTCCAGTAAACGAGAAAGCAACCGGAAACGCAACCGCTTCTCACTGTATCCCTATCTAAACAATGCAATTTCTTGCAGCTGAACGCTTTGACATTGCCTCATTTCAAACCATTTTATAAGTCTATCTTTTGTAATTGAGTGTTGAAAAAGAACTGAATATTCTTTATAAAATTTCGGATCCGGCTTGCAAATTATTTTTCATTATTAATTTTGTATTATGTTAGGAAAAAAAATAAAACTTTGTACTTACAAAATGTCAATTACATAACAAATCAAAATCATTAAAAAAAATGTAAATTGCAAGACGGATTCGTATTGTGACTGTGCTTAAAATGAGACCTTGCAAACAATTTTATGATAAAAAGTAAACGAAATAAATGGTTTGAAATTTAACATTGCTCTTATGGGATAAAAATTCAAGATGGCCGCCACTACAGCAGGCCCTTAACAAAGCGAGTTTGAGTTTTATTGAACAACGTGGCATTTAGTGAAAAAGCATTTACAACCTTGTATTGATGATTAGCAAAGCACTGGAATTACTGTATTGTACAGTATTTAATAACGATTAAAAACTGTGCGTTTTATCGGAACCATTTTAGAAGAAACAATAAGTGACTGATGTAGGTACAGCGCAGTAGATTTGCCGCTATAGGCGCGTTTCACTTTGCGCTGTTACTAACGCATGCGTCTACCGCAAACTGAACTTCCGAACTTTTATTTTTGACTTCCTCGGTTAATCCGGAACTCGGATAGTCGGGGCACGGATAACCGCGGCTCTACTGTACCCACAACATTGTTCGTTAATTATTTTGTTTAACAATTGTATAATGTTACTGTAATGGTAAATTTATAAGAAGCAAACACAGCAACCATTATAATATATAACTAAAACTTGTCGAATAAAACTAAACTATTCACATCCAAAGTAATACAGCTAAATACTAAATTAACAACTAAATCAAAAGTACTGTACGTAACAAAAAAAATAAACTGATTATAATAAATTTAAAATGCAAATTTAATAGTAAGTAGTAAACAAAATAACAAATAATTCGACCACGCAGCTGAACCGCTGACGTGAGTTGAGCGAATTTCAAAAATTAAATGTATATATGTTTTTGGGTTTTAAACAACTATTTGGAAAATTAATCACGAAGGTGCTGCCAGCATGTACCAAATATATTGCCATCGGTCACCACGGTAAAAGCCGTGGATTTAATTCTGGTACTTTTACGGTATTTTACGTTTTAATTGTTTTTGGGGGAACTAGATGGGTGTTGTATATGGGTTGTATATGGGTGGAATAAGGTCGCGTAAAAAAACAAAATGTACAGAATTATTTCGTATATCTAATTTTTAAAGAAAACTGCAACAAAAATTTAATTCTAGTACGAAAAATCTCAAAATTGTTTTACTTTCGTTCAAAATTTTGGTCTACTTCCGGTCAATTTTTTTTGTTTGCTAACGGACTCGTCCAAACGACTTAGAAAACCAACCTGTGTACTAAATTTTGACGAAATCGGACATAAAACGCGTCCGTTAGAGTGCGCACAATTATATACATGATACTTCCGGTCAAAAATGTTTTCTACTTCCGGTCAATTTTTTTAGCTAACGAACTCGTCCAAGCGTCTTAGAAAACCAACCTGTGTACCAAATTTGGACCAAATCGGACATAAAATGCGTCCGTTAGAGTGAGCATTCCTATATACATGGTACTTCCAGTCAAAAATGTGGTCTACTTCCGGTAAATTTGTTTGGCTAAAAAACTCGTCCAAGTGACTTAGACAACCAACGTGTCTACCAAATTTGGACCAAATCGGACGTAAAGTGCGCCCGTTATAGTGCGCACACTTATAAACATAAAAGTTACTTCCGGTCAAAAATTTGGTCTATTTAAGGTAAATTTTTTTGGCTAACCTACCAGTTCAAGCGACTTAGAAACCCAATGTGTGTACCAAATTTGGTCCAAATCGGACGTAAAATGCGTCCGTTAGAGTGCGCACATACGCATACATAAATATATATATATATATATGATTTTTAATGACACCCCAAAACTTGTTATGGGGACCATGATCGATGCTCATTTGCTACTCCCGACCTTGGGTCTTACCATAAGGGCCACTGCAATAGCTCATTTTTCTGATGGAAATTCGCTAATAATTAAACCAACGTAGTTTAAGCCAAGCTTTAATTTAATAAACACTAACACATTTTTCTCTACTAATTGCGAAAGAATTCTAAGCCGAAAGAGTGAGCAAATGTTATTTAATGTATGCGTGATTCGTGACATGACCAACATAAACCCCTCCCCCTATGCAGTGCAGTTGTATAGTTCCTTAACTAAATACAACAATACTGCAGATAACGCCAATTAGGTTGGAGCGCGAAGAGGGGAGTGTGCAAGTCTCCTACGGCGGCTCCCACCACATTTCCCCTCTCGCGGCGGAGTACAGTCAGAGTCCTACCTAATTCATGTCTGCTATGTAGTCGTGTTGATTGTATATCAAAACTTTTTGGTGGTGACTGTACTGAAGACTCACCGTCGAGTAGGAGAGGGTAAGACGTTACAGCGCATGCTCAAGTGACGCTTCACGCTGCTTGGCACTATCTGTAATACTTTATAGATGTAAACAAAATCATAAATAGGCCTACTAAAAACAGTTTAATTATGTTTTTTTTTTTTTTAGTTCAGGTTGTGTGTTAATGTGCTATTTTTAATCAAATATATTTTTATTTAATACAATATTATGTTGCCTAGTAACTTCAGAAATGTTCTTTTTGTGCAGTATAGTACCAAAAAAACTATTTAAAACAAACCTAACTAGGATAAACAGAATTTTTAAACTTTTAATAAAATGAAAATGTAGGTTTTAGTAAGAAGAATATGTGGTAAAAAAATTAAGTCAGTAGCACTAATAGTTAAAAATGTATAATATGTCCTTAAATCGTGGTAAAACACTGGTAACGCCACTTTAAATATGTCTATACAAACTTGAATACAATAATATAATAGCAATCTGACTAAACTTCATTAGGGAACTGATACCAATATTGTTACCAAAGCTCCATCGGAGAACACGAGCTTGCAATTATGATATTGAATATGTGTAGTGATGCACGTCTAATTAATTCAATGTAATATACCCAGCCTTAGTAATAATACCTGTTTGAGCATTCATTGTTCTACGTTTTAGAAAATTCTTGTCAACATATTAACACAATGTTTGAAATACAGAAATGGGCAATTGCAATGTGACGAAACAAATGTGATTGAACAGAAACAACGTAAAATAAGTACAGTTTATTGGCAGAAATAATTTTAAAAGAACGTAGGATAGAAAATAGCTAAGTAAATTACAGCAAACCGTAAAAAACATAATTAACAAACAAATACAAGGTAAAATAAATATAGAAAGTAAAACAAAATTCAAATAAATATATTAAACTAGCTGACACGTACACGGCTTTGCCCGTGGTGGTTGGTATTTTCAGTCTTTTTAACGTAATTGTATTCTTTTTAAGTGTTCAGTCAGTGAGTGGTATTTGGCTTTTCTATATATAGATCTTAAATAATAAAAGCACTATTGTCATAATAATAAGAGATCTGAAATTATGATTTTAGTAACTTTGATCCCAACAAACCCCTCCTAAAATTTAGAAATTTTTCATACCCTTTATTAGTGAGCACCTATGGCCTTAGAAGAAGCTACATACCAAATTTCATTCCAATCCGTTAGGTAGTTTTGAAGAAATCGTGATTTAATAACTTTGATCGCCCCAAACCCCCCTAAAATTTCGAATTTTTTAAAACTATTTCTTATCGAGCGCCTATGGCCCTATAGGAAGCTACATACCAAATTTCGTTAAATTCTGTTCGGTAATTTTGGAGAAATCGTGATTTAGTAATTTTTACCCCTAAAACACCTCTAAAATTTCGAATATTTTAAAACACTTTTTTAGTAAACATTTATGGCCCTAGAGGAAGCTACATACCAAATTTCATTCCAATCCGTTTGGTAGTTTTGAAGAAATCGTGATTTAATAAATTTGTTCCCTCCAAACCCCCCCTAAAATTTCGAATTTTGTTCAAACCCTTTCTTACTAAGCACCTATGGCCTTAGAGGAAGCTACATACCAAATTTCATTCCAATCCGTTCTTTAGTTTTGAAGAAATAGTTTTTTAATAACTTTGATCCCCCATAACCCCCTCTAAAATTTCGTATTTTTTCAAACCCTATCTTAGTGAGCACCTATAACCCTAGAGGAAGCTACGTACCAAATTTCATTGCAATCCGTTAGGTAGTTTTTGAGAAATCGTGATGAGTGTGTCAGTGAGTGAGTGAGTGGTATTTCGCTTTTATATATATAGATAAACAAAATATCGTTATTATTTGTGATTCATATGGGCTACAAAATATTATGTTTTGTTTATTTTATCCATATAATTTGTGGAAGTGATAAAAATTCCTAAATGAGATATTAAATAACAGTGTTGTTATTGAGGGTTTAATAAACACGAGTTAGTTTGAAAATAACGTTTTCAGTTTCCATTTACTCGGTATATTTAATCAAAAAATCAACATTTAAAACCAATTTCAGTACCGTATACTTTGGAGCATAATCTATAAAGTATTGAAATGTGAAAGCTTTGTTTACCCAGCATTTCTTCACAGTTTATGCGTAACAAATCCAAACAACACAAAAAACCGTATAGCTTCGTATAACGGAGCGTGAACTGTAGACATGTAATTCACATAAGGTTTATTGCTTGTTGTCTGACATTCTTTTCTAACATCCAATAAAGCAGGAATGGCGCTGGAATAGATCAGCGTTAACACGGAAAATGTATCCGCCTGATTCAGTGCAGACTGTTTTCTCGTTACTATGGCAACCTTTATTGTAAAACACAGTACATTTAAGCACGTACTAACACGTCGTATTGAAACAGATATTGAGTTTGAGTTATTTCAAGAAAATTATTATATACGCGGTGACTCGCGGCGAAGAAAATACAAACAGGTTATTTTATATAACTAGGCCCTACTATTAAATTCTAATATTTATTTTAATTAGGATGTAACGTAGTGGTTTCTTATTTTTAAATTAATTTATTTATTAAGGGTTTATTCTCTAGTTTTAAGGAAAGTATAAAAATCAAAATTTTTACAACATTTTCACCCCTTAGCAACACGCGACAAAATGTCAATCTATGATACATTTTTTTTATGAAAGTTGTTAGAAACAAAAGTAAAATGTGCAGCTCACTAACTTTAAAGAAAATATAACAATTCATTTTTATTGTTTTAGGGGTTGATATCACATTTTCACCCGTTAGTAGCACGCGACAAAATGAAAATCTAGTTTATTTTTTCCAAGAAATAAATGTACAAAATTTCAGCTCTCTCGCTTTAAGGAAAGTATAACAATTAATATTTATTGTTTTATGGGATGTTTTAACCCTTAAATCAAAATTATTTTCTACCCTATGTTACTCAGGGATGGTGTAGCTTTTTATTAGTAAAACAATTTTTTCAATCGGTTCAGAAGTTCTAGAGATTACCCCCTTCATACACACAAATAAACAAACTAATTTTACCTCTTTATAATATTATTAATAATAAACCCAAAGCGTAGGTGTTAAATAATGTTCAATGTTCAAATCAAATTATTTCGTATATTTTATAACAGCAGTTATAATAAAGGTAAAAAGAACCTGCAAGGCTGAGGTCTACACTTTAATAAAAACATAACGTAAAAGTAAATATTTATGGAAATATTTACATATTTTATGGAAATATATATGTAGAATATATTTCTACTAGCGCCCCGCTTTGTTCAACTTATAGGGGAATAGTCGTTTTGTTAGCTATCGGGATTGGGGGAACCGGATGAAATAAAATGTGCACTGTAATTCTCCTATATTTAATTTTTTGCATAAAACGCTAAAGAGGTTTCATTATAGTACCAAAGGTATTTTTTTTAAATACTTCCAGTCGAAATACGTGCTTCTAGTAATCAAAGGTTGTA
This sequence comes from Philaenus spumarius, assembly GCA_018207615.1. NCBI lineage: Eukaryota > Metazoa > Arthropoda > Insecta > Hemiptera > Aphrophoridae > Philaenus > Philaenus spumarius. Next base: position 13,198 of record JAGFPH010012315.1, on the reverse strand, counting down.
AATTTTCCATTAAAAAAGTTATTGAAAAATCCTCAAATAATAATAAATATAATTGTAACTGTAAATGTACTTACCAACTTTCTGTAGTAACGAATCCATCAAAGAAAATTCAGCGCTCTCATCTAAAAAATAAGACAATGATTTAAGGTTATATTTTGGACTTATTCAAATTTACAGTTGATTTATTCAAATGATATTAAAAGTATTCAAACGGCCAAATAAAAACCGTTAAAACTCTCACCGATGTAAAATATACTCGAAGTTACGATGAGTAAACAGCTTATGGGCTAGTAGTTCTGAGTAATCGCAGGTGGCAGCACACAACAACGTTCCCTGATGACAGCACCAATACGATATAAATATTGAAAGCGGAAGACCGTTAGATTAACACAATACTTACACGTTAAGCCGATAAGAACAGATTTTACACTTTGATCTTAGCCAAGAGGCCGAGAAGCGATACTATTACAAGCCACTTTGAGTTACCAGTTAAAAAGTTCCTAGTCTGTAATAGCGAGAAGTTCATGTAAATTGTAATTTTTTACACACGGTCGCTGTAAGAAAGAGCACAGTTTCAGGACGAATTGCCTTCAGGATTACGTTTGAAACGTTACTAGCTAAATTTTAACACGGAAGCACGCGCTACTATGTATCGCCTATGTATTCCCTCTCCACGATCTGACTTGTGTCTACGAAAAGAGTTCGTGACGCGAGATTTCATAATCATAGTCAGAGTGAAAGTGCCCAACGGTCCAATAGAAGTTATCACTTCAAAAACCCCTGTAAAGGTGTCATAATAAGAAGATATACAATAGAATGACACTCAAAACCTCACGAGTAATACGTTTATTTATTCAAACGTGTTTTAACGACAATTTTGCCATCTTCAGTGATATAGTAGTTTGCCATATGTTAGTTAAGTTTGATTATTATAACTCGTGCATCACTGAAGATGTTCCAGTTTTATTCAATTGAGTATATTTTCTTACAAGTCAAGCATAATATTTATTTGTATAGTTTGTTGTTTGACTCGGTTCTCAGTAACTAGTCTGAACCCGTGCGTGTTTTATTCATTGGAATCTAAATGTCCATCTAGAATTAACGATAACGCGTTATGCAAACTCAGTTATAAAATCAAATAATATTTAAATTGTTGCGAATGAAATAGTTTCAAGTGTAAAATATTAATTCAATCTGATAGTTACAAAACTCAACTCCATTAAGAAATATCTTGTTTAGATAGAATTCCGAGCTGACCTCATTACTTGCAATGGTGTGTATATGAATGCATCTCCTCACCTCATACAACCTGATACAACTTTGCATCAAACTTCATTAATTCAATGTTATTTTAACGGTATTCCAACCCTTGCACGAATACACTCTACTTCAATAATGACTCTCACTTTGTTAGCACTACCATTGAATACAGCTGTTCCTTTTGATCGTGCAATCTACTGGAAACTTCAAGCACTACATACTGTTTTTAAGAGTCTCGTTAAAAATGTGTCATTTGTCTCTAGTAAGTTCCATGGAATGTACGTCTGAATTAAATGATGCGATGTATTATGTTCCAAATTGTATAAAACGTAAAAATAAAATATCACTCAACAACCATTTATACCGACAATGATTTTATAGATAACTTGGGGAAACCCCTCCAAGATCCGCACCCCAACCCCTTTAGGATCTTCTTAATCATGTTATGTTTATTTATAATAAAGGTATAGGATTAATAAAAACCTCAAAGCTAAGGTGGTAAATTATGTTAAATGTTCTAATCAAATTATTTCGTATATTTTTATAACAGCAGTTATAATAAAGGTCAAAAGAACTAGCAAGGCTCAGGACTACACTTGAATAAAAACCTAAACTAAAAGTTAGAAATACAAATAATTGCTTCAAAGTTTGAAATCAGCTGTTAATCGAAATATTAGAGCAACCATCTGTTTTATCTGTTTTTTACTCTGCTGTAGTAATGAATGTAAATAAATTCAAGAAATATGAAATATATCAGTCTAGGCCTAACCTATGATTTTTTTCCTACTATATTTACAAATATTGAAATAAAACATGTTTTTATCAAAATGAATTATAGCCTATGATATTCAGGGATAGTGAAGCTTTTATTAGTAAAACTATTTTTTCCAATCGGTTCAGTAGTTCCAGAGATTACCCCCTACATACAAAAAAACAAACAAATTTTACCTCTTTATAAAATTAGTATAGAATCGCCTATATTTTATAATTATAGTAGACAATCGCCTTTACTTTTTCACTATAATATATTTTTTTCGCCTATATTTTTCAGCATAGTATATATTCGCCTATATTTTTCATTATTGTAGACAGTCATCTATAGATATTTTTTTCAATATAGGCGATCGTTTACAATAAAGAAAAAATATAGACGATTGTCTAATACAATTATAAAATATTGGCTATTGTTTACTATATAGAAAAATATAGACGATTATCTACTATAATTATTAGGGTATTGGCTATTGTTTACTATATAGATAAATATAGACGATTGTCTACTATAAATAACTATAAAATATTGGCTATTGTTTATTATATAGAAAAATACAGACGATTGTCTACTATAATTATAAAATATTGGCTATTGTATATAGAAAAATATAGACGATTGTCTACTATAATTATAAAATATTGGCTATTGTTTACTACATAGAAAAATATAGACGATTGTCTAAATTATAATTGTAAAATATTGGCTATTGTTTACTATATAGAAAAATATAGACGATAGTCTATATACTGAAAAAATAAATCCGATTGTCTAATAGACTGAAAAAATATAGGTGATTGAATGTCTGGTATAATTATAAAATATAGGCGTTTGTTTACTATACTGAACAATATTATAGGCGATTATTTACAATACTTAAAAATAT
>JAGFPH010012315.1:0-10270 GCA_018207615.1 Philaenus spumarius | reverse complement strand
ATTGAATGTCTGGTATAATTATAAAATATAGGCGTTTGTTTACTATACTGAACAATATTATAGGCGATTATTTACAATACTTAAAAATATAAGTGATTATTTTACGTACTGAAAAAATATAGGCGATTTTCTACAAATCTGAATAAAAATGTAGGCGATTTACTACTATACTGAACAAATATAGACGATTGTCTACTATACTAAAAAATATAGGCGATCGTGTCTATACACTATATTGATAAAATATAGGCGTTTGAATTTAAAATATAACTTGCCTCTGTTCTAGAAATAAGGATATGCTTAGAACAGATGCTAGACATCTATTATTGATTGTTTCTCTTATATCTTGTTTTAACAAAGCTAAACAATTTAAATTTAATGGTGTAGATTAAAATCACAGCAGTACAACAATTACATCGTAATACGTATAGTGTACTCCTTTTGTAAATAACGGCGACTCAGTTAAGGGTAAATATATGGTGTTCAAGTTGCACTCACTACTAGTTGATAAATAAATATTGTCTATGCTTAGATAAGCAAATATGAAATGAATCCTTATAAAGTTTAATAAATCGCTAAAAACACTGTTTACTCAATTGAACATTTATATAAACTTTTAAGTGTACACACTAACAAATATAGAATTAAAACCAACACTTGACTAATTACACAAAATATGTATCCTATATTATTTGCATGAATATTCCTTAATTAAGGGGTTTCTTTTAACGTGAAATGTAGTACCGTGAAACATTTTAAATCAAAGTTAATTATATATTTTGAAATATTTAGAAGTACCTTGTTATGGCAATCCGTTAAAATTTATAAGACTTCACCGTAGATTGTAAAACCTCATAAAGTTATTGTTTTTAATTTTTGACCATACAACAATTTATTGCAATGTTTTCTGTTCATTAATTAATCTATCAAATTTAAAACAATTATAATGGTTTTATTGTTGAAGATTATGTCCCACCCGTTACTAGAATCGTAGATTTAACTAATTAGAACAAAGTAAATAATACACGACACAAAGTAAATGAGCTACTATATTAAATAGTTTACTAACTGCTTTTTAATTATTACATTCTGTTTCAAATAAAATATTTTAAAGCTTGATAGATTTATAAAGGTACTTTGTAGGCCTATACTATATTGTTTTCACTTCAAAAACAAATTATGTGCGCTTTTGACCATTTATTTGTCTTAAAATTCTGCTTTGAAATAATGTATTACATTACCACGTTCCTATTTAAAAAAAATGTACATTCAAAATGGCGGATCCAAGATGGTTGACCCAATTTTTTACGCCTTAATAAAATAGTATTTTACATAGAGTAGGTTCCTTAATCACATCTACCTTTACGTTTCCCTTATATACGAAATATTAAGCGGTTCTCAGACGTTTCACCCACCCTGTATATATTATATTGAAGGCAAGGTTTTTAAAATACTTTTATTTAAGTACATATTATATTTGTGCCGCATTACACATTCTTGAGATTAACCGTTGGAAGATTAAGGAATGGTTTCTAAGGTTCATTATTGTGCTAATAACTTACTCAAGATCATATGTTTAATGATATCTCTTTCTTATCTTACATATACATCAAGAGAACAGTTTTCACGTAGGCCTAGGCGTAATTCCACTCGCCAGTTTATATGATGCTATAACGTATTCCTATAAAAGTCAGTAAATTAAACATAACAGTTCCATAGCTTAAGTATATTAAAGTTGAAGATGTTCCAGATATAAAATCCTGCAAGTATCGCTGTATTATTGATTTCCCTGAAGACACGGCTATGCTGACATGGAGTAAGTGAGTGTACTATGTTTAATATTGTTCAATATATTAATACAGAACTAGCCTTGACCGGAATACGTGTTTCTTTATATATAGTAGGACATAGATAATACAATTACTACCTGCATGATACGCAAGTTGTTTCTTTTTGTCAGCTACATTTTAAATTAAAATGGTTAAGTTTGTGTGTGTTTTACTTGCCGAGTTTTTGAAGAAAATAAAATCTATTACACTCGACACAACTTGAAGACGTTTTGTCGGAGGAGGGTAGGACTTAGTTTCTATTCGTTTTGGACCATTTGGATACGATACCTAAAATTCATTAATTTATTTATATGTATGTTTTATTCCCGGATTGATAAAGTGGTAGGAAATATGCTTCAAAATTTATAATTTTCTGGTGAAAGGGTCCTAGTAAGATTCTTCAGATACACGTTTTTTCGATCGATTCAAAATGGCGGATTTATATAGTTTAATCGTTTTTGGGTAGGGATTTTAGGCGTTTATAAGCCCGAGTACAATTTTTGAGTTATATCATTTGAAAGGCAATTAAACTTACTATGATCATGTGCAAAGGTATTTTAGGTACAGTTTACAGAACAAAGAACAAAATTCATAATAAATTCCTGATAAATAATTTTTTTCACTATCCATGTAAGATAATTGCGCAATTTCTACCACTCATAAGACCGAGTACAGTTTGTGAGTTAAATTATAAATAATTGAAATAATTTACTTATATTGGTTAAATTTTCGTACTAAACCAAACCTCTCAAAGAGAAAATATTTATACATACTGAATCCGTGTTTCAAATTTTGCTTCTGGGTTGGACAAGTAAAAAGTGAACTTTTCTATCATATCCACTTTAAGATGCTGACAACAATAGTGGAAGCTTATCATCAGACGAAATCGAAGTTCTTCATCCCTCTCTCAGTCTCTTCTTATCGTTGTGGGTCGGATCTTGGTGACTCCCTATAAAAGGTCTTGTATGAGACCAATTCCCCCTGTTTTATATACAAGATGAAACTGAAAAGATATTCTGCTTACGTCATTTGTTTACGTTTTTTTTAACACGAAATAATATAGATAGTTAATTTGTACTTATTATGTTTTCGTTGAATTGTATCTGTTATGTGACTAGTTAATAACTATTATAGTTATTCTAAACATTATATTCTTAATATTTGTTTCTAACATTAAATACAACTTCGTAAAAGTGTTTGCTGATTTTATATTTGTGCCTTTATAGTTGCCTCAAAACGTAGAGAGACACTATCTCAGGTAGAACGGGCCGTCCTAATCACCTATTGACAAACAATGCCTTTGTTAGAAGCGACCACCCGGGACTGCCGGCATCAGCCTGCTATTCCAAGAAATTTCATGTCACACTATAATTTGCAATCAATTGATACATTAGGCCTTCATTATCGAATAAAGGCTCATTTTTTTCGTCTTATTTAGAGAGTTAGACGAATAAAAACACATTTGAATCACAGTTCTAAGACGTACCGTTACCGAAATAACAGTTGTCGCTTAACTATCACCATCACATCACGGGCGCTGTTATGTCAGTAACGGTAAGTCGTAGAACTGTGATTGAAATTGTTTTTTATTCGTCTAAGTAAGACGAAAAAATGAGCCGTTATTCGATAATGTAGGCCTAATGTATAAATTGTTTGCAAATTATTGTGTGACACAGAACTTCTTGGAATAGCAGGCTGATGCCGGCAATCCCGGGTGCCCGCTTCTAACAAAGGCATTGTTTGTCAACAGGTGATTAGGAAGGTCCGTTCTACCAGAGGAGGTGTCTCTCTACGTTTTGAGGCAACTATACTTCCATCAACTAATTATTACAGGGTGTCTTTCCTTCAGTTTCAATTGTTAATGTAAACATTTCAAGTTAAAATTAATGGCATAAGTTAAGTGATAAAAGTTCAAATTCGTGTTCTGCACTGCAAAAAGTTTTTAAATACAATAAAAGATCCAACCATCCACAACCTGCCTCTCCTAAACAACATAAATAGTTATTGAGAGAGAGAGAATTTCGTCGATTGACGTCCATAATTTTCGAACAATTTTACATATTTGTGCCCAATTTACATCCAACATTTATACTAGAATGAAATAAAAAACCACAATTTAATTTACGAATTAAGGCGGTATTACACGTAGCAACTTGCTGAGTAGTGTGCTGATATCATCATGCTGCACTGCAAGCTGCTCGTGTAATAGGGTACAAATGTCGTGTGCAAGCTGATATCCGCATGCTGACAAAGATCGGCTCGTTTTGATGTTTTCACAAACGAACATCAACTTTACGTACTGCGCATGCGTCTGATCCCTTCAGTGCTCCCCACCTAGCGCACTCTTTAACTGGTAGTGCTGCAAGCTGCTGCGAGTAATACTTACTTTAAGCCATTCATTAAATAAACTGCGATGTTGTTAATACATTTTCCTCGATATAGTACTAAATAAGTTTGTATACATAGTTTCGGTTATGGAATGCATAGTCTGAGTCGATATACGTCTCACGATAACTTAAAATAGCACACTTCGTGTTTGTTAACTAGTTTGAATTAAGGTAATTAGAGGAAGTGTAATTGTTTATTATTCTGATAGCCAACAATTGATTCAGACAACAGCTTATTAACGAACGAATGTCCTAGTAATATCGATATTTGAATTATATTTAACAATATGTAAAAATCTAAAGGAAATAAATCATCGGTTTTAGACCAAGTTTTGGTGGAAGATGTGGTAAAGTTTTTGACAGCTTTCTGTAGGAAAAATAAATTACATTTATTTGATAAAAATCATTATGGTGCAACTTTGTCTTACGACTCTTGTTGTGAAAAATTCATTGAAAGATATCCTTTGAAAATAAAATCAATAATATTAAACAAGGCGCATACCGTATCCCCTAATTCGCCATGATTTTCATTATAACAATAATTATCGAATTGTAAAACATGAATAAAATGATTTCAAAAAATACCTTCATTTAATAGGGACGTTTTTTTTGGGATGCCTTTCTAGATTACCTTACGAAACAAAAATTATGATTAAAAATTAATTGTTGTGAATTACATACAAACCAGGTTTGGTGCAACCATTACTGCTTTGTTAAACGTATATATGAACTTTTTGTTTAAAGCATTTTGTAAATAATATATCTATAAGTATAAGTGGTTTTGTCCTGACTGACTTAGGCCAATGAATACCTAAACGTAAAGAAGCGCAGGTCTTATGGACTCAATTCTAATGGATTTTTCTAACTTGAAGTTGTAGTACAGCAATGAACCGCGACGCAGCGCTAGCAAACCATTTTTTGTGCGGTCAAGAGAGAGAGTGCGACATACCAAGTGTCGCTCTCGCTTTGTCTGGTCGCCACGTACCAGAGAGAGAGGGAAAGAAAACGTTGTATCCAGCGCTCTCTCGCACTTCACCGCGAGTTAAATGGTTTGCCAGCGCTTCCTCGCGGTTCATTGCAATACTACAACTTCAAGTTAGAAAAATCAATTAGAATTCAGTACACAGGACCTGCGCTTCTTAATTTTTAAGTATTCATTTCTTACGCTAGAATTATAGTTGAGCAAAAACTAATACGTAAATTTAAAGGTATATTTTAGTGGGGTCATAGAGACATACTTAGAAACTATTTTGAATTTGTTTTCATTTTAAAGCGTAAAGGTTAAGCGAAATTAGAATAAACAGTTGTTTAGATAAAAGCTTAACAACTTAGAAAATTTAGAATTAGTTTATTACTATTCACAACCAACACTGTTTTTAGGTTAGATTAACAAACCAAAAGCAAACGATATATTTTACTGTATTATAATTTAATTCAAACATCTGTTGTTACATATTATAAATTAACATCTGAATTTTATCGAAAACTTAACATAACTTAAGGTTGGACCTACAGCGCACCGATTATTATAGCTGGCCAATAATCCACTTGGCACTTGGGCTTGGCGAGCCGAGGCGGCAAACTTATAGAGAAGGGAAGGTTAGAGGTGTAGGTAAATACTTTCGGAATACATTGACTCAGGCACATCCAAAAGTATTTTACCGGCACCTTCACCCTCCCCTCGCCATAAGTCTGCCACCATGGATCGCCAAACCCAAGTGCCAGCTTACGTTTGGCCAGCTATAACAACCAATTTTGCAAATTTATAATCAGATAATTATTCTTCAAAACTAACAATTTTTGAAATGTAAACTTCTCTAGGCGCTATGTCTGCTGGCTGGTGGATCGGATTTTACCGTCACGCAGTTTCTGAAACGTCGTCGTCGTCGTCGTCGTCGTCGTCGTCGTCATCGTCGTCATTCCTTCAGTTTGAAAAAACGTTTTGGTCTTGCTTGCCGAGATGCCAACCAGCAGAGTCCACCACCATAATATATACTAGTGCCTTAGCCGGTTAGGCCACGAGAACGCATTGCATTAGTTTAGTATATTTGAGTTGGGTATATAAGTGTAACAGATTATCCTACGTCATAGTCTGTTAACACAATGTATAGTTTAATCGGTAATACCTCCGAAATGGACATTGTGCCTCCTTATTTCGTAAGTTGTGGTAAAAATTTTCACTTCTCTCGTGTGGTCTTAAGCACTCAATTTACATTTTTTTTAGCTCAAGTAAAAGCAAAAAAAAGGTTTGTATAAGTCAAACCTCTGATGTTATATATTATTGTGTTTCCTTTAGTTGGTAATATCAAAATTTGTTTGAAATCTCTCTATTATATAAAAAGTTTTTCTACTTCTTCTTCTCATAATTATGAAGTAATAAAAGTATATTAAGTACGTGTATTTACAGTGTAATATGGGAATAAAACAGACGCGCATGAATGGATTAACGAGATTCCCGCTGTCCCTGTCTGCTATCTAGCAAAACCTTTGCCAAGGGAACGGGTTTCAAAATATTAGCGGGGAAATAAGACCCTGTTGGGTCAGTAAGAAGAAAAATAAACGTTAATATTTTTTGCTGTAGTATCGTGAAAAATAGCGTTCAAAACTCGTGGGAAAATGTTCTTTTCTGGTGCTCGTTCTCTTTAAATTTGTAACATACAAATTCAATAAATTATTTTCCACTTGATGACAAAGAAAAAATAAAGTTGAACGGGGCTCCCCGTAGATCGCGAAGCGATCGGAGATGGGGGGGGGGGGGGTTGGTGAGCGGAGTACAGGTCACCGTTCGATCGTAATTTCTTTGAAAATATCAGAGTGTACAAAAATATGTTTAATCATTGCCAAGGTTGGCCGCTGGAGTTGATGAGCGAAGCGAGCAGTGACCTTTGTACAATGCCTTTGTAATAACATAAATAATTAAAAACAAACCCGTGTATCCGGACCAAACAGCGACGAAAAGAGAATAATACAAAATCTGTTTACTTGACTCTTTGTAATCGGAGAAACAACGAGTTCACCGAAGCAGTAAGACGGATGCTCGAGGGAAGGGGACATATCAGTCTCTAATTACTTCTTAACAAAGTTCGCGCTGAACTGATTGTTGTGAAGGCACAAACAGCGTATGAAGACAGTATCCAAACTTTATCCCTTTAATAGAGTTGAAACAGCTTTGTATAAATACACTAGGGGCTCTGCCCCTGCGGTGACATTTTTTTATGGTGATAATAGGGGCTCTGCCCTTACGGTGACATTTTTTTATGGTGATGCCAATGCAAACGTATTATTGTTGTAGCGTTATTTAAATAGCGCGCCACTATTTGAAGCAAAAATCCTCTTCGTTAAACTAAAAGTAAATCCCTTCTTAATACATTGAACGCCCACAGCATCTAGCGGGTAACGATCATAACTCCAATCAGCTGACTATTAACATTGCTAAGAGCATGCGTAGATAAAGGCAAGTAATCCAAGCCTCCGTTCGTCTTTCTCTTTGAAATTAACCTTGAACTTGTAAAGACCTTCAACGTCCAACTTGAAAAATTTCGAAAAACCTCATGGCAAAGTAAACGTTTGTAAAATGCGAAGTGAAACGTAAACTAGTTCTTTAATCAAAAATAGTCGTTTACAAAGTGCGATAAATCAAAAACAGTAATGTCGCGAAAGTTATTCATATTGTAAAGCGGACGGTCAAGTTTCGTTACTTCACAAAACATGTGCATACGTTTAAACATCTTGACATCTATTACCAGTCTACAACTGGTGCAACAATGACCTACAAAAACTGAATAAGCTTAATTTTTGAAAATGTCTGCCTTCAAAAGAACTGTTAGTGTAAAACTCCAACTTAGTGAAATATCAGTGACTATTAATAGATAATTTATATATAATTCAAAATAGCAATTACCTGTGTATTAAAATCAGTATTAATGAAGGCTATTTTATAACAAGAAAAATACAAAAATAATCTGATTAAGGCTGTATGTAAATTTATTTTATTTAAATAACTTGGATGGGACCGCTAGCAAATTTTTAGAACCACAACCTCAAGGGATTTCATTCTAAATTCAAAAAAACATGTTTTTTTTCTTAAATGAGAGACGTCTCTGAAAATCATTAAACACCATTATTTTTATTATTTAATTTGACTTAGTATTAAGGTTGGCCAACAAAACAAGTGTTATTAATAAATCCATGGTGCTATGTATTTAATCTTGTAATCTTGTAAAAAGTAATAAATTGTAATAAATCTTTTTATTATAAATGGGGAGGGTTTTTTCTAATTTTACTTTAGGGGAGGGATCTTTTAAATTTAATTAAAATCAATATTGTAAATGTAAACTATTCTTAAATTTTATTTTATTTAAGGGCATATCAATTTAAATCTTTTCTTTAAGGGCATGTGATTTTGCATATCACTTTACAGTTAAATTAAATAAACAAAGTGTTCGTTATATGAATTGTATTTATTGTATTTCCTGTAAATAGCTAACTCAGGTGTTTAATATCAACTTTAAATAAGGTAAGGTTACAGATCCTTGCTGTACTTGGTAAACTTCTAATTCTTATAGGATTATATGTACCCCATCTTAGTCTTAGCCCAGCACGCATTCCAAATTGTTGTCATTATTTCTTTAAAGGTGGTACATTGTATATTGTTTTATTTTTACGGAAATTATGATTGATTAGGTCAGAAGCATTTGGATATAAGTTGGGCTGTGGTGGTAGCTGTGACTCGTACATAATGTAAGACATATATCGAAATAGACACGCAATATCCCCAATATTTGTACACAAAATCCCTAATTATTTTCATAATTTTTTATTTTTTAAAAATTGTTTAATGTGTATTTTTATGGAAATAATTGATTATAACAGAGGCACTTGGATCTACGTTGGGTGGTTTGTGTAGCTGTGACGTGTACATAATGTAGATAGATCCAGATAGACACTCAATATTGCCAACATTTGTCCACAAAATCCCAAATCTTTTAATTTTTTTTCAATTTTTTAAAATGAATTTTTAATACTCTAGGAACACAAAGTAGCCTAAAATATTTTCTGAAAAGTCCTCTGAATGTTAATGAAAGTTTGGTTAAAATCGGTTCAGCCATTCCGGAGACTAGCCCGGCCAAACAATCAGACAGACAAACAATTTATAAATGTGTGTTTAGGATTTGGTAATGTGTTAATAACCATATAAGATTAGAAAAAAACTTTTTTTTTAAATCACAGGCAGACACTTCAATCTTATTTGTATGTCATGTAATTCGTAATTCCTAAACTGCTACACATTTTTTTTAAACTACCCAAGAATAAAACATACTTAAAATATTGTTGTACACCTGAAAAAAAACATAAAGTACAGAGTGTTCCATAACAAATTTCAAAGTTGACCACCATATTGGAACATGATGGCATTTTTTTTACATTTCACAAAATGGATTTTTAAACTTCTTTGAAAAGAAAGGATGGTTCCCCGTTTAAAATTCTCTGTTATATTTTTTGTTTAAAAGTCAGCTATTGTAACATTTTAGGTGGGGCACCGGGTATAGGTCGAGAGGGAGGGTCATTTCCAGTAGGGCGTAAGGCGACATCTTCGAAAATAGTTCTTGAAAGTTAATATCGTTCAGGCAATATCACGTCAGAATCACAATATCATATTCGTGATTCAATTCCTTTGCCATATAGGATATGGTTGTTTCTTATATAAACGAGAAATTTATCTCTATTCTTAATACATATACGAGGGAAGGAATGTGATCTACTAAAAAGAAAATGGGGAAATAATGAATTGCTTAACGCTAACTAACAGATTATAAATTGTTTTTATTATTTACATGCTTAAATTTTTGTATTCTTTTTTTACTGTACGAACAAAATTTATCCACTATTATTAAATGGTAGAACTTATTCATTATTATAAGTTTGTTTATAAAACGCAAAATATTTGAGGTAATAAATATACTATTGCCTTAAGTTTGACATATTGAGTTAGTTTAACAAATTAAGTTATTTCAGATATTAAGTTAATTTACCAATTTCAATTAGCTACACATA
>JAGFPH010012314.1:2881-17878 GCA_018207615.1 Philaenus spumarius | reverse complement strand
TAAACAAATAGACAGACAGATGACCTTACTTAAGACAGCAGATTATTCAAATCAGCAACTCAGCCAAATTTGTAGCCTAGACCTCAGGAAATAATAACATTACATAGTAATACAAACAGAAATACTTTATTTAATACATTTGATAGTAATAGGCCTTCTTCTTATATAATAATCCTGTTTATCTTATATTTAGTAAATTGCATAAATGCCATTAATACGTTTATTACGACTAAGAAATATAACTAGGTTTTTAGTCGCTATATTAAAATAGCTGATTTGTGATGATTTTGGAAAGATTCTTGTGCACATTTTTTCTTGATAGTAACTGTGCGAAACTCACTTTTGCAACTAAACAGTATATTATTTTCAAAAAATTGTTGTTTGGTCGAAAAATTTTAATTGTAGATTTATTAATTTTGTAATATTTTATACCATTAAAGGGTTTCTCATCCATAGTTACCAAAAATTGTATGATCTTGACTTAAAATTTATCATACACCTTAAAAACTTTGCAACAAGGTCTATGACGGAGTTTCAAGAAGATAACTACAATATTTTCAGCCGCTTTTTGCACATGCTGCAAATCAAATTACCCTTCACCATGCTGTCACCCAATTAGTGTTAATTTTAAACATATCGACTTCAAACTCGACATGCACATGCTTTGTTGTATAATTTTTTATAAATTTGAAGTAAGAATCAAAAATGATTTACGCATGACACTCATATTTTTATCATTATTCTAAAAGTTTAATTTTTACTTTCATAATTTACTTACGGTATGTTTAATTTTTATAATTTACCTATATTATTAAATTTGTCCTAAAAATTTCGAAAGGATTTAAAAATATTCATTAAAAAATTTACAGAATTAAATAAATTTAAATTCTTGAATGTATGAAGAAATTATATATTTCTTTAGAACTAACATGTTGTTATTTTCTTCATTATAATTATTCTGTTTTATTAAAATAAAGCATTGATATCCTTCCAAACACATATAAAACATAGAAAATGATCCTCGTATATAAAAAAAAAAACTGTACAAAAAAGCATTGAGCAAACAAGCATTGCGTAATCCAAAACTCAATTCAAACACAAAAACTTTTTCTAAAATACCTTTATCTAAACCCCAAAAAATTTGATGAAATCAAGGTAATATAAATTTTGTGTGATATTAATATTGACATAGGTGTACAGGAAAAACTATTGTTCCCTAGTCATGGCAAAATGTTCTGCCCCCACTGGATTTGTGTGTAAGGCTAGCCACCCCTACAGACCCTCGTACATACAATCACCCTTCACGAGCTATTAGTGTGCTATTATAGTAATTATCTATTCACAAGTAATTGTGACAAGTTGAATTGAAGAAATCAAAGATGATAAAAGTATAAAGTAGTAAAATAACTACTAAAATTGCTCTCTGTAAGTATCTTTGATGTTTTACTCCTGGCAAGTAGATATGTAAAACAAATTAGTTGATGCTTTTCGATGTACAAGTTAGTAGCAGCTTTTAGTAGCAGTGAGTGACAGGGGCTTTAGGGTGGATCTATAGAAGAATCGAGTAAAATTACAGTTCACTCAAAATAACTAGTAGTTCTGAGAACAGTAGACCTCGCTCGTTGAAATAACAAATGTGGTTTTGAGCTTAGGTTAAAAATAGTGGGCCAGTAAGGAAGAAAGCACAAGGTTTAGCAAGTGAAACATTATTTACAATTCCCGCGATTCCGGGATTTCTATTTCTCGTTTTTATTTCTTTTCTTGAGCTTTAACTGCTAAAGATTTTCTTTTAGATGCATTGTGTTTTATTTAGGTTAATAATGCGTAAGATAGCTAAAAATATCGCGTTATTGAGGGACAACATACAATTAAATATTTACATACTTAAATAACTCAAACTTAACAATGTATCATAAGTTAACTTAAGTTCTATATCATATTCCAATATTAGAAATAATGAAAACAAACGATGTTAAAACGTCGTGATAGTGATCTCAACCCATGTACCAACACCTCCCACGGTGTCCTACGGTCATTTTTTGTATGTCCTTTATCGCCGCGAGGTTTCATTTGTTTTATCTCATTTTGTAATTCAAATAAAGCTAAGTCAAATACTTTTATGAAATTTACAATGATAATTTACAGGTATACAGTTCAATTCTTTGATTTATCCTCTACACTTTCTTATAATAATATGTCATTTTTGGGCAAATGATATATTCCTAAATTACTATTCAAAACAGGCCTAGTTTTGTTAGCAGTCTTGTAGTAGGAACATAAAAACTGGTGTTTTCAAAATAAGAAATTTGAAATTGCTAAATATTTTTATACAATTCTATTTAGAACTAAATTACGAAACTTTTTACATTTATGAAAAAAATTACAATACTTTTTACTACTTTTTATGTAGGCCTAAAGTTAAAAATTTTCCTTTCGTTACTGAACGTGATTGTTTCTTGAGCTAATAACTTTCTTAATTTTACTTCAATAATTTTTTTTACTGTCATATATGAATTCTTTAAACCTTTATCTACAAAAAAGGTATGGAACACTTTTGAATTGATTTAGAATAAACGTATAAAACATGGTTGAAATACAAAAACTTGCACGATTTTAACAAATTCTAAGTTTACGGCCATTTTGTGAGCTTACCGTTAGAGATACGGAAAAAAATCAAGAATACAATTTTGTTTAAAATTTAATTTGCTTTTAGCAAAATGCTATTAGTTTTTAAATTCGACTTACGGTTAAGCCACAAACTGGCTTTGGAAAAAAGCTTACAATGAGAGAAACGGTCCGGCCGCCATTTTTATTTTAAGGGGTTAAAAATGAAAAATGGAAAAAAACCGTATATATACATGGCTCGGCCTAGGAATAAGGAACATTCATGCAAAAAATCATCAAAATCGGTCAAGGCGTTTGGCCGTAATCGTGAGACAGACACACAGACACACAGACATACAGACACACAGACGAAATGCCGAACGGTCGAGTTAAAACGGAGACCTCGCTTACGCTCGGTCAAATATCTAAATGAATCGATGAAAAAGGCAATAACAGGCAGATGAATTCTAGAGGCTTTGCAAATATTGTTTATGAAAACATGTTGACTGCATTGACACTTTAAACTGAATGAAGATAACCTTTACACAAGAATGTGGTAGCATGTGTGGTAGAGGATATTAGTAGCGTAATTAATATTTTTGCACCCCAAGGCAGAAAATACAATGCGACCTCGTCTAATATGTTTACTGCCCATGAGAAAAGTTATGAAAATTAGAACTATGAAGAGTAAATGGTTTGAAACAAAAATTTACACAGAAAGCTATTTTGATTAAAAAAACTGTATAATTAATATAAAACCAATACAATATTATTAGAATGAAATATAACACGTTCGAAAAATAGGCCATTTAAATCTAATTCCAGCCTTGTTGGCCAATCCAAAAATTTACAAAAAAATTTGCATGCTGCTTTTTCATATTCAATGCTCAATATACTAAGATCAGAAAGTCTAGTCTGAGACATCAAATTTCTTAAATAGTGTTTTATTAATTTAAGTTTTAAAAAAGATCTTTCACTTGAGGCCACAGTTACCGGTAAAGTTAATAATATTAGAAAAGCTGTACTCACATTAGGGACACTGGACACTTCAAGCAATCATTATTTATTTTCACTTAGGAAATAATGAGCTACACCCATAATGTTGCTTACGTTTTTGTTTAAAATATCTTCTTTAATTAGAATTCAGAAGCAAATTATTTAATTCACGAAAGAGTAGCTAACATCAGTTTCAGACTATCACAAAATTGTGTTCCTGCGCCAGCAAGTTCTTGGTCAGAAAACTGAACAAGCTTCTCTGGTTTCAAAGTTTATTCTTTTTTGGCGTTGGTCTTGCAGAGAAGTTTCAATGTTCCACGTTGCTGCAAGCGCATGAGCTTCGGCAAACTCTTCTCTCATTGCGCTTAAACCGTCAAAGCTTTTTGAGAAGGCCACTTGCATCATTCAAACTAATGTTGATTGCTTGAAGAGATTTTTATGTTATCCTAATTTTCTTCAAAACTTTGCTTTGGAAAACAAGAATCAACACAAAATTAAATGATGTCATATACTTTCTAAGTCCAGTTGCTTCGACTACTTCACTACTCTTAGAAGATGTCAGAATAATTTTAGTCAAACATTTACCACTATAATGAAATTCACGTTAAGGCGGGTTACACACCGGTGTCGCTGACACGATGTCGCTTACATTTCTGATGTCACTATCATGATGCCCACTACATGCAAAAGACATGGCAGTGGCACGTGCTAGTGACAAGGAAGAGAAGGAGTCAGCTTATTTTAGAAAATGTCGTCGGAGAAGGATGCTGTGTTGTTGCTGTTGGTGTTAAGGAGAAGAAGACGATGGCAAAGAATACATATTGCAAGAGAATTCTGGACACATCCATATTGGAAAGATAATCTGTTATCCAGTCTTCTACTGCCGCAAGAAACTCTTTAGTCGTCTGTTCATTTTCAGGAAGCGGCATTTTGCACAATCACTCACACTGATGCTGTCTGCTATCACGACTCACCTTGAACAAATCAGAATAGTACCGCAGCGCCGCAACAACTGACTAGAAATACATTCTGCGCATGCGCGGACCCAAGAGGCAAGATACATGTCCGTCCAAACACCAACCGGTTGGTTCGCTAGAGACACGTGCTAGTGACACGAGTCACTGTCAACGTGTCCGCGACACTGGTGTGTACAGCTCCATAAGATAACACAGGTTGGTTTTTGAGTGACATGTCACTAGCACAATAAATGTCAGCGACACCGGTGTGTAACCTGCCTAAGTAATAACAAGGCATAAAATCTCGACGACCATCTAATTTCCAAGTGAAGGCAGGAGGGGAGGGAGAACATAACAGTCAGGTGAATCATTCTAGCGTCTCTAGACTGTGTTTCGACTAACAGACGTTGTTTAACTTCGACGTAACCTTATATGTTATGTATTGTACTTGGTTAACACTACTGTTACTGTACTGTAAATAAAATTGCCATAATATATTTCTAATTGTAACAAAGGAATGAAATTTTGATTTCAGTGATTTTCATATTTCACTTATATTTAATGTAGTAATTTTTTACCGCACCCCAAGCCACGGCCGCGGTTCCCTCGGCGTTAGTTACACAACTGGAGGATAGTTTAAAAATAGGGTAAAATTGTAACAATTTTATACTCTTCCTAGTCCCTTTGAAATTATTATTCCAAACATGTTCATACATTTTGCCCATGTATCCACTTTAAAAACATTTTTAGATTACTGAAAATATTATTGTTTGCAAAGTAAATATGTGAAAATATTATATTAATTTTTAATCCTACTACCTGGTTCACTTATTTAATTAAAAACTGATGAACACAAGATAGGAACTTAAACAGTAGTAAGGACATCTACGAAAACAGCGGAATATACAAATTAAATTGCGACGAATGTTCCAAATTTTACATAGGGCAAACGTGTAGATCTTTTGAAGACAGATACAAAGAGCACCTACCAAAACAAACGTTATATCAAACATCTACATATGCGGAACATTTGATAAACTCTAATCACTCATATCAAACAATGGAGGAAAACATGGAAATCCTGCATAAAAATAAGAAACGCCAAGAAATGGATCTTGTCGAGGAATATTACATATACAAATTTACAAAAACTGACACCGAAAACATTCTTAACGATAAAATTCAATTTAGATCCAATTTATTGTACAGTAGCATTCTGGAGCTAGAACAGAGTGGGAGAGATAAGGAATCAGATTGACACAATAGATTGATATAAGATTAGGCTCAATACGAGTAGAGACCACATAAGCAACAGCATGAAAAATTATTATGTTTTAATAATTTAACAACCACGAAAGTGTAATAATTTATGTTTAAATGTGTTTAGTGTTAACAATGTAGTGATGTGTAGTAATAAGTGTAACAGCAAGACTTTGAAAATAGCCCTGTGAGACTGAAACTGCAGTCAGTCTAGAATTGACGAAAACAGGACCACTGAAGGTAATGAAAAGTTAATGTATTTGAAAATATTAACTAATAGTGAGATGTTTTAAGACATTTTTGTGAGAAGTTATCAAATGAATTGCATCATCTCTAAATGTTCATTATACATTATTGAAAAGACAAGTAAGTATTGTTGTATAATAAAGTAACAATAATTTTATTTATCATAAAAAATTAAAAGATAAAAAATTGTATAAACTATTTATTAACTGTCTAGTAAAACATAGAAATTAAAATAACAAACATAAATGGTTGATTCTAAAATAAAAGCTAAAACCACTACCTAGTGGTTCATTCTGAAACTAATGCATGACCAATTGTAGAATGTTGTAAAATTTCACCTGGGATGTTAGTGAAGGCCAAATTAAACTTAAATCTAATCCAACCCGTTACAAATCCTGCAGTAAATAGAGATCCTCAGTGGCAGGCATTAGACGGAAATGAGCGAAGCTACTTTAAGGAGAGAAAAAACTGCAGTTTGAAAACACAATCTGCAGCAAGTCAAGAGTGTTCAGTGCTCGAAGTAGGAGCAGAACCTGCTTTGTAGAGCGACAGTAAATAACTAAACCTATGACACGGTGTTAATAACTTTGTCTTGGTTATTTGAATGTGGTTATGCTTAATGTTCTTTTAATAGATATTTTGGTATGAGAATTATGTTTTAATATGCTTCAGTCACTCATAAAATATAACTACTGGAAAACTTAAATACATTGCTTTTTTAATTATAAACCTAAGATTATGAATTTGGATGAAAACGACCGAATTTTATAAAATTTTAGTGCACTGATCTTGGGTTAGATAAAATAAATGTAAAAATTTTGTTTAAAGAATTTTAACTCCAACTAAAAAATAACCCACAGATAAAATTTATTCTTCCTCAGCAAATCTGATATTGTAATGAGACTTGTTAGCTTGCAATCTTTTTACTTTTCACAAAATAAACATACCCAAAAAGCATGGGGCGTGATGTTTTCGGAACTTTGCAAGATTACCAGGGGTTTACTCGTAATTTTTTCAATCCCAGAACGCTGCCGGAACCGGAAGTGACGGAAAGGGGAGACCGGAATTTTTTTGAAATTTTCATTTCTATAACCCCTATTTTACGTATCTCTGTAGAGTTTTAGACTATACATACAAATTTTATGTATATCAAGAAATGACTTTTCTTATACAAAAACAATTAACAAAAACACAAGCAAGCTTATCACGAGAACACAACACACAACACAGACGGTTGTTAATGAATTATTTTAAAGACACTCAAAAGTTACAAAACTAAACAACAAAACAATGTAAACGCCAAAGCAACCAGCCACTTTTCAGTGTTTGACAGTTCACGTGAGGTTGCATGTACCGGGCAACCTTCTAAATCGCCGTGCGGCCGGTGTTCAGGTACCTACGTTTAGATATTTTCCTCTTTCAGGGCGATTTTCGACCTTATATTTGTGAAGGCATTTGTCAGTGTACAACCTTTACTTGTATGTATTCCGTGTTGTGCTCTCATTTGGGATATTTATTTTTAAATAATTAATTAATCGTGAAATTGAAAGAGGTATTCGATAAGTATGAATCACTAAATGTAGTCCAAATTATATCATGTTTAGTCTTATTTTGATTGCAATAATCTCAGCATGCCGAAAAAGTTAATAATATAAAAGTTTAAGCGTGGTTGGTTTATAAACTTTTCGGCCGCCTCGACTCTAAATCATCGACTTTTCGGCCACTTATTTGCAGTCAGTCGCAGCGCTCGCTGAACATCAAAGGCGTGCCGTAAGGCTGGTAAAAGGTTGTCTGGTGCTCCCAAATTGTCCCATTTTGATTCCGAGTTGTGGGACAATGTGGGAGACTTTACTGTAGTTGGCTCATATAGTCGCAACGCACTGTAATGAGGGGATATTTTAAGTTTCTCGATTGGCGGTCTGCGTAAATGCATTTCAACCTACCGAAAAAAAGCGATTGTCGGATATAAAATTCTCGACCGAGTATTGAATGAGTGTGATTGAGAGGAGTGGATGGTCTAGTGCAACGTTAAAACAAAACGTAAACAAAATTAACAAAAAGCAGTACCGGAACGCCCGTTCCGGTGCGTTCCGGCACCAGTAAACCCCTGAAGAGTAAGCCCCGTGATTTTTGGGTGTGTTTATTTTGTGAAAAGTAAAAAGATTGCAAGCTATCAAGTCTCATTACAATATCAGATTCGCTGAGGAAGAATTAATTTTATCTGTGGGTTATTTTTTATTTTTTAGTTCAAGTCTATTTATGTTATTCATGGATAGGAAAGCATGTTTTTAAAAAATGTTGTTTTTCATTTATTTTATTTTTTACTTTTTAGTTATAGTCATAAATTGGATTTTTCCAAAAATGTTTGGTCTCAGAGCCAACCCCCCCCCCTCCCCCTATCTGAGGGTTAATTTTTTGGTTAATGTACGTATGCGAGAACGCAGTCGTAACGCGATGTGCTATAAGGAGCAGCCCGAGTTCCACCCACTGGTTGAACGATAGTGAGTTGAAGAAAAGCATGTAAAAATAGTAAATTGGAAGACTTTTAATATAGAATCCAAATTCCATAAAGTTTCATAAAGATGTTTACATTCAGCTCTAGCACAGAGAATGTTAGTGTCCTGACTTTTGCCCATAGGTTTAATAAAATACTGAAATGAAAGAAGTCACAGTCATTAACCCGGTTTGAAGCAATTTCAGTACGACTAGTTTGTATTTAAATGTTGCCATTCTGATGAGATAAATCATTTTTTTTTAAACAATTCTCTTTGAAGTTGTAGCTGTTGAAATATATGCAGAGATTTTGAATATTTCTATCAATTTTAAGTGAAATAAACTACCGTATTTAAAAATAAAATGTGAAAAAACCCTAAAATCTCTGTGTTGTTAATACTTTTAGAATCAACAATACCAATGTTAGGCCAATATTGAACTTCTAAAGATGTTAATTATTAACACTTTGAACCCTGAGCCCGAGTATAGGTCGGGCCAAGATCGCAGCGCCAGCTACCGAAGCCCGAGTATACCTCGGGTCACTCTATTTAATTCTATAACTCAGCTTAGTTGGCATATATTTGAGTTTAGTCATTCTCATCATGTTTATTAGTTGTTTTAGTTTGTATGTCTTTGGCCTTTGGAATTTTTATAACACTGGCCAACAAAAATATTATATAAATATCAGATGGTGTCTGATCAATCAGCTGTGTGCATTCAGTAATCGACTTTTGTCTGCTTAGCGATGTAACTCGATGACGATGTGTATTTCCATTAGTTCTGATTGTGTTGTAAGTTTTTTTTTATTTATTAGTGGTATTTTATTGATGAAAAGTTTATAGTTCGTAAGTGTTATTTTAGTGTTTGTAAAGTGTAAATAAAGTGTTTGTTGTAAACTAAAGGACTATGTAGCTATTTTTTTTTACAATTTTTCATCATTTTTCATAATTTGTTACCATTTTGTATTTTTAATAAACCTTTGAAGTATTTACATTTACTTAAAGATTATTATTTTGTCTTTAAAATGATATATAATATGTTATACTTTTAAATAAAATAAGTAACAGATTTTTTTTTTAATTCTACCAAAACCCCCAGGTAGCTACGCACGAGAATGCGTTAAGGGTTTAGGGTTCAAAGTGTTAAAGATAAGCTCTTCGATTGTAAATAGATCAATGTCAGAGGAAGGACTTAAGAGAGATAGTATATCTTCAAGTTCTGAAATGATCTACTAATTCTGCTTGGAGACATAAAATCTTAATAAAGAATATGTAAATGTGACTCAGTTTGATTTTTACAGAACTAAAGAAAATACTCGAAAATTTAACAGGCATGATTGTGAATGTATACAATCTGAAACATCATATCTCTTCAAAATAAAGTGTAGAGTTACTGTTTCTGTAAGCTGTAGATGAAACCAAAGCTTTCATAGTTGAACTGGGTTTTCATTAACTACATTATGTATTCATATTTTGTAATGTTTTCATACATACAACAGCAAATCTAAAACAAAATGTGACAATTATCTCATTTTATTGCTATTTATTGTAAATGTCTTTACCTGGACACCAGTCTTTGCAGAGTTCAGTCTTTGTACAGAAAGGGAAGAAGAGCTCTCAATATCCAGCTCTGATCCCGACTCTGCTGATCTCTGTTCCGGAGAGAAAATACTGTCATGAGATACACTTAGCCCTGCCGAATGGAGACCATTCCCACTTCTGAAATCAAAATATTACATACTGATTTGTAAATTTTAGTCTTAGATTAGGCTACTTCAAAATTATTAATACAATGTTTTGTATATAGCTATAGTTTCACATTATACAATTAGTGAGAAGTTATAGGATATTAAGTACTACAAAGAAAATTTAGTTTACGAGTTTCATTGCCTTAAGACATTCTTTAGACTTTAAACGACCATGGCCTTCATCCGGATTTGAATCGGGGACCTAAACTTTGGAATCAAGCATTCTCAACCCTTAGCTACAAAGCCATCTGATATTGTATCAACAAATAGTTCATATCCTAACAAGGGTTTATTCCTAATTTTTCCAGTACCGGAATGCTGACGAAAAGGGGATCTGCAATTTTTTTGAAATTTTCACTTCTAAGGTTTAAAAGTGCAGAAAATATACTTACTTTTATAAGAAAAATACACATGTATATGTAACTAGTTTTGTACTTGTATATGGCACATAGAAAATTTTAGAGACACATTATTTTAAGCAAAAACTTAACAAAATGTCTCATATTTAGTCAATAGCCTTTATCAGAAATTTTAATTATCGGTAAAATACTGTAAACACTAGCAAGCTTATCACGAGAACACAACACACAACACAGACGCTTGTTAATGAATTATTCTAAAGACACTCAAAAGTCACAAAACTAAACATCACAATGTCAACGTCAAAGCGACCAGCTCTGAATTATCGGTCTCTTATTTGTAGTCGTTCGTTCGCAGCGCTTGCCGAACATCAAAGGCATGCCGCGAGACTGGCAAAAGGTGTCTGGTGCTCCCAAGTTGTCCCATTTCGATCCCGAACTGAGGGACAATGTGGGAGACTTTACTGTAGGTGGCTCGTATTGTTGCAACGCACTGTAGTTGTGGATATCTTGAGGTTTTTCGATTGTCAATAGGCGGATGTAAAATTCTGAACCGAGTGTTGAATGAGTGTGATTGATGGAGTGGATGGTCCACTTCAACGTTAAAACAAAATGTCAAAATAATAATAAAAAACAGTACCAGAACGGCACCAGTAACCCCTGTATACTAATGCATATGCTACAGTTAATATTGTGTTCACATCTACATACTTTATTAAATGAATAGATATTTATCAAATATTAAAAATAATAATTATCAACAGTAAAGACAAAAATAGTAAACCGATAAAAACCATAAAAGCATAAAGATGAGTTGGTTAAATTTGTTCAATTCAAAATCATCGTAGTCATTTGATGGCTGCAATATACTGTAATGCATTCTACTTCATCAAATCAAGATACATAAGTGAGAAACAGAATCAAGGTGAACTACTCTC
Source organism: Philaenus spumarius (assembly GCA_018207615.1). Lineage (NCBI taxonomy): Eukaryota > Metazoa > Arthropoda > Insecta > Hemiptera > Aphrophoridae > Philaenus > Philaenus spumarius. Next base: position 6,279 of record JAGFPH010012314.1, on the reverse strand, counting down.
ATTCCAGTTGGCTCTACAGGTTTAAGCATGTGATTAGTCATAAAATATAACAACAGACATTTTTGTTTCAATGTTTAGCTCACTCAGATTAAATAAAAACAAATAATACATGAATAAGACCCTGATGATTACAGAATCATTTATTTGAAGTAGGATACAGTTTTAATAATGGTCAAAGCAGGGTAACTTAATATTTGATATATGGTAAATGGTTGGAGAAACAACTCAAAGGTTGATTTGATAATTACATTTTCAATAAACTCAACAGAAAACAACATCTCATATGGACATTAAACACTACTGCACTAAATCAATAGTTTCCTTCACCAACAAGGTAACCGTTATTAATTAATTAATTACATATATACTTTTATAATTACAACAATATAAAACTGAAACAGCCTGATAAATAGTTTACAATATTTTAAGTCAGTTTAAAGGCTAGGTGTAACCCTACATTAATTTGTGTAGATTTATTAAATCTGAGATCAATTTCACAAAGTAACAAGTCCTGTTGGTAATAATTGTAAAAATAAAACACCTTTAATTACAAGTTGTCAATATCAATCAAGAGTCTCAAGAAGATTCCCATGGTCTTGTCATTTTACTTGTCTTGAGTTTAATTTGGACTTGTCTGAAACAACAAGTGTAAGGTTGGCGTACTTGTCAGATACAACTTCAAAAAATATCTCCCAACCCATCTTTTTCAAGGAATTTATAAAATGTCTTTCCTTCTATACTAACACAAAGTGAGTGTCAAATCTTTCCCTAAAGGTTCTCCTGTGAATTTAAATATCTTCTGAGGATGAACTAGACCACAATTTGCTAAAAATAATGAACAATTAAACTATCTTTTTACTTAGTAATTACAAATTTACAGGTGTACTCTTGTTTTTCTCTCTCATAATTTCTATATATATATTTTTTTTTGTGTTTCGACTAATTTAAGTGTCTATTTCACAATATAACTAAAAAATTCCCTTTTTTCTCACGCTTTCCTACATAATTACTAATAGTATTAACCTGCTATTAGAACTGTATGCAAATACGAGATATGTTTAGAAAATATGTTCCATTTGGTAATAAAACAAAATCATGTACAGATACAGGAAAACAATTCATTACACAAAAATCTATAACCCTTAAAGTATTTTTCTGTATAGCTCCTGTAATTTTCCAGGCATTTGTCGTAGCGGGCCACAAGTTTTTGTATGCCTTCTTCATAGAAGGTTGTCGACTGTGTTTTCAAACATGTGGTGATATGTTCTTTCAGCTCATCTTTGTTGTTGAAGCATTGACAACCAAGGAAAGATTTCAGATTCAAAAAGATATGGAAATCGCTAGATACGAAGTCAGGGCATGGTCACACACGTCCCAGACGAAGTCCTTTAGTAGTTTTTTTGTCACATTTGCAGTGTTTGGTTGAGCACTTTCATGAACAACACACCTTTTAAAAGCATTCCTCGGCGCTTGTTGTGTATTGCCCAGCACAGTTTCTTAAGCAATTAACATCTTTATTGATTGTTTCACCTCACAGCAAAAAATCTATCAGTAAAATGCATTGTCTGTCCAAAAACAATGTGCATATATGTCTTTTCGAGATGTCAAGATTGTCTTGGGTATTTGTGTTGCTGGGGACGAAGTGTGCCTCCATTGCCATTTAGTTTCAGGGGTGTCACAAGCAACCCAAGTTTCATCCCCTGTAACTATCTGAGGCAGAAAGTTAACGCCCTCTTTGTTGTAACGTGTCAAACACTGAAGTGCACTGCCCATCCGTTATTTTGTGTGTTGTTCCGTAAGAATTTTGGGCACCGAATGTGAGCAAAGTTTTAGAAAACCAAGTTTTTCAGTAACAACTTCACGAATTGTGAAATTTGCGGAAATTCAATAGCAAGAGGATTATTTGTAAACTTACGGTTTCCTTAATGTTTTCGTCAACTGCACGAACCAGTTCATAAGTAACCAAAGATAGGGGCGTCCACTTCGTTCTTCAACATCCCCTTCAATGAACTGTAAGTCAGGTCATCTTCTCACCATTGAATCACTCATTGCATTTTCTTCATAAGCCCCTCAGATTTGTAGATAAATGTAAATTGGTTTAATGTTCTTTGCATTCAGAAAACGAATCACAGATCTGATTTCACAAGCAGGGCGATTTTCAATTAACGCTGATATTATAAACAAGCACTAAAAAGCATACAAAACCAACAGCGATCTCAAAATGGCATCATTTCTTTCTCCTTGACTCGTAGTGGCGGAAACGAATGTGCTGAACTGCGATCGCAGCGCTGCTGCAGATAAAAATAGAAACGGAACTTACTTTCTGAACTTACTTCGTATTATACAGCCCTGTGCCATATTATTTTCAGTGGTATTTAAATGTAAAAGTAAACTTTAAATCACATTTTGTTGAATTTTAAGTACATAATATTCCAATTCAAATTTGTAAAATAATAATAAATGAAAAATAAAAACACGATGGGTAGGGCACTAGAAATATGTTTTAATTAAATGCATAATTCTCTTTAATAAAACATCTTATATAATAAATAAAATACTGGTATTTCTATTTAAGTGCTATATTTATGTCCATTCATCCTTTTATGGATTCATTATAGGCACATAAGGTGAGGCATACAACGGTGAGAAGTAACTCTCAGTTAAGGGTCTGCTGTAGTGGCGGCCATCTTGGATTTGTATCTCATAAGAGCAATGTTAATTTCGTTTATTTTTTATCATAAAATTGTTTGGAAGGTCTCATTTTAAGCACAGTCACAATACGCATCCGTTTTACAATTTTTTTTTAATGCTTTTGATTTTATATGCAATTGACATTTTGTAAGTACAAAGTTTGAATTTTTTTCCTAACAGAATAAAAAATTAATAATGAAAAATAATTTGCAAGCCGGATCCGAAATTTTATAAAGAATATTCAGTTTTTTTTCAACACTCAATTACAAAAGATAGACTTATAAAATGGTTAGAAACGAGGCAATGTCAACGCGTTCAGCTGCAAGAAATTGCACTGTTTAGGTAGGGATATAGTGAGAAGCGCTTTCGTTTTCGGTAACTTCTCGCTTACTGGAGCAGAACCTTAAGGCTCTGAGACTGAGAAAAAGATTTCACTAGTTTAAGTTTTTAAATTATTAACTTAAAGAAAAAAAATGCTTTAGTATATTTTTTAATACAACAGAAACTATATAAAATATGTTCAAAGATTATAAAAAATATTTTTTTTTTAAACCTGTTTAAACTCATAGCTTACCAATATATTTCAGTGATGATATTAGACGACTAGTTAATATGTAGGTCTATGTAGTTAAATTTGTCTGAGGATATTACAGTAATATAAGGTTTATATCAGTGATGCTATTAGACTACTAGTTAATATGTAGGTC
>JAGFPH010012313.1:0-30744 GCA_018207615.1 Philaenus spumarius | reverse complement strand
AAACCACTTGTAATAATATTTATTAGTTACTCTCCTACTTTAATGTATCCATTCTGCTACTTTAATACAATTATGAAGTAACAGTGAATCTGTTTAATAATTTAAATGTGTTTGTGAGAATGGTATGTGACAGTTTCTGGTACCGTTTATTAAACGTCTTTTAAATGGGAATTATTATTTCCAGCGTCAATTTGTTAGTGCGTTTGTTTTGTTAAGGTGCCTGTTAGATTACTGGAAATTTACAAAAAGAAAAATTTGTTTCGATTTGTAAGTTGGAGTTTTTTAGTTTCAGTCAAAAAGGTGGACTGATTCCTTTGCTCGTCATACTTCTTACAGTCTTATGTAATCACTGAAAATACAAGATCGCATTACCCCAGTACGTACAAATATTTGTGCCAATAGGAATCAGGGATCAAGAAATGAATAACAAACAGAGTTCTGAAGGAATTCAGTCCGCTAATGTACAAAGAAACGACATGCGTCCAAGATCCAGGGCTTGAGTTCCTCCGGGAACGTGCTTTGAATACAAGGAAATACGCAAAGAGGATCCTAATTCCTATATTACATTCTATTTACGTCAAAGTACCTTTCCTAGTGGATACGGGGCCTTTGTAAGTAAATTACAAAATGATAATAACAAAGTCAACAATTGAAAATTAATAGAATAACTACATCTTCATAGCTTTGAAGGAGTCGATAACCAATAATGAAAAGTTCTTTATATAATTTACTAGCTGACACGTACGGCGTTGCCCGTGGTGGTTAGTATTTTCAGTCTTTTTAACGTAATTGTAATCTTTTGAAGTGTTCAGTTAGTGAGTGGTATTTGGCTTTTATATATATAGATCTTAAATAATAAAAGCACTATTGTCATAATAATAAAAGATCTGAAATTATGATTTTAGTAACTTTGATCCCCCCAAACCCCTCCTAAAATTTCGAAATTTTTCATACCCTTTCTTAGAGAGTGCTTAAGGTCCTAGAGGAAGCTACATACCAAATTTCATTCCAATCCGTTCGGGCGTAATTTGAGGATGATCAAAAACGCATTGAAAACGCAAGGAAAAATGCAAAAACGCCTATTTCTGGCGTAATTTTGGGAGAATCTCAAACGTTTTTTAACAGACTACTTTTAGGCCTTAAACGAACCTAAGTACCAAATTTCAACATTTTCTGCCAATTAGATCTCGAAAAAGCAAAAAATCTGAGAAAACGCAAAAAATCGCTAGAAAAACGCGAATATTGGGCGTATCTTTGGGATGTTTTCAAAATCCGTTCTTAGTGGACGTCTAAAGGTCCAACTGAACATGCATGCCAAATTTGAACTCATTTGGTTCAGTAGATTTTTAGTTCTGCTGATGAATGAATCAGTGCCATTTCGCTTTTATATAGATAGATAGATAGATTGAAGGATAGCTGTTTATACTTAATCGAATGATACTTTGGTCTTTGTAATTTAATTGAGGCAAAAATAAATATTTATTAGTAATTGTTTAGTAAAGGTTTACAAACTATAAATCTAAATTTGTGTAGTATATTCTTAAGTGGCATAAAAAACATTTTGCAATTCGATTACTTAACTCAATGTAATGAAATGGAATAACTACCCTTTAAATTAAATCAAGCAATAGCGAAGCATTGCTGGGTCCACTAGTTTCGTAATATTGAGGGTCTTCTATACCTTGCGTAAACCGGCAAAAATACGCACTTCGTACTAACGTGTTTCGGACGCCGTTTTTCAACATAAAAAGTTGCTAAACGTCTTAAATTGTTCCTAAAGACTTTGTGCTTTTGTCTTATATCTCATAGTTGAAAGAAATCTACGGCAACTCCTTTTAATCAACAGTTTAACTGAGTAAAAATCGATTATTTTTAACGCATTTTTGGGAGTTTTAAGCAACAATTTCCTTATTTTAAGCTAACACGTAAAAAATATAAAGCATTTTTATAACTTACATTAGTTTCCCGGACTAATTGTTTATAAATAGAATCCGAAACACGTTATTACGAACGCATGTTTCAACGATTTTGCGGCTTTAGTCAGAACTTTTGTATTGAAATCATACTGTACACTCGGGAGGTTTCTTCAAGGTAAATAAAAACCTTAAATTGAAAAATTAATTAACCGCCATTTTGAAACGGATAGAGATAATGGCTAAAAATTGTTTATCAACCCAGGCCCTAGCAAGACCATCATTCAACCAGGAATTAAGCAGTTTTCTTAGTATAAATGTTTAAGTAAAAAGAACATACAGACATACAAACGAAACAAAATATACCAACGTTTATGTAGCGTTTTTCGTTTCTTCGGACCGAAGGAACAATATCCTGAAGTTAGTGCATAGAGTTTAGAAACAGCCTGTAGTGCATTAGCAGTTTCCCATATATCTACCACATAATTATTTAAAGCTAATCTTTACATTAGCTTAGTTCTAGAGCCAATCCAAAGTTGCACCTAAACCGACACTCAACAGTGTTTACACAGAGGAAACCCCATCAGCTGTGCAATCAGAATAATTCGAAGATTACATTAACTTGATGCAACAACAGCGTCATGGTAAGGACTTCACCTCAGCGGATGAATACTAACGAGACCTAGAACTAGTTTAACTGAAACCAGGTCATGTTAATCACGTTCGGAACATCGCCGTGTCAATCCAATGCCAAACAAATCGTCAGCCCTCACGATCCACGGGTTCGCCTTGAAGGAGTCACTCATACCCAGCCTACCATTAAAGTGTCTGCGGCGATCGTTAGTGAAAAAGTGACGAGATTTGAGTTAGCAACTAGACACGAACCGGTGAAATTTGTCGGAGGTTATAATTATAGGTACCACTAACCGAAGGTCCGCACTGTGCTCCTGTATCAAAACTTCAAGACTTTTGTAAAAAAAAAGAAAGAAAGCGATCGTGGGACTGCCGACAGAAGTAAAAACTGTCATGAATATAAATTATCGGTTATAATGGTTTAAACTAACATTAGATCATTATTTTTAGCTTGTCTCATAAAAGGGCACTCCACCCTAAAAATCGTCAAAAACACATTTTTCTACAATTTTTTTTTCTATGCAGTTTTTTATTCACTATGTTTTTCTGAAGAGATTGATATATAATAAGCATAGAAAATGTTATTCTAACCCATTCAAATATAACGATAACTAAAAGCTTGCAGACAATTTGAGTCACTAGTTCAAGGAATATAGAAAGAAAATTGTGAAAATAAAAACTTACCGTGAACAAAAACTGAAAGATAAAGAAGGCAAGACCTATGGAGCAGGAGAGTTTTAGTGTAATTCAAACATACTATGTATACTAAGTAATATAAAGAAATAAACTTGCAAGATTTGCTTAGCAATTGATGTAGTGTTTGTTTTCCTTTGTGGGCTGTTTTCCGAAAATTTAATTTTTACGCGTTTTGAATCACTATGGTGGGCATATCTCAAGTTCTATTAGATATCTTCTTGATTTTTATTTTATTTTGAATATAACCTTTCATTCTATGGTATCTAACATAGAATAGTTGAAATGCTAAATGTAAATGTTTTTTTCAAAATGAATAATACATTTTTAGTTTTTAAAAATAATTTAATAAACAAATTAAGTTATTTTTTATAAATTATTTAATTACTAGAGGCCGTTACAGACAATGTCCTCTGCAAATTAAAAAAAAAAACTTTGAACCTATCTTTCATAGTTCTTTAGTTAGGCATGTCATAGTAAATGCTTGTTTTTATGAAAAAGTGCAACCCCCCCCCCCCCCCCGGAGGGTGTGAAGGGTCTAGGGACTTGAAAATGTGACAAAAGTTAATTCTTACTTATACCAACTCTTAAAAGAAATATGGCTATGATAGCTTGAAAAACTAAATAAATCAGTTTTATGTTGGAGTGCCCCCTTAAACTTGAAATCTACAAAATAACCTAAACATGAGTGTCTATAGTCAAGTAATAGTTAAAAATATATAATATTAGGTTAGATATATGCTGAAACAACACACGTTCTTTAATGCATTTACATTAATTACCATAGCAATCAAGTTAGCAAATTTAGACGTTTAAAAAAATTGAGAAAACACTACGTCCATTTTAGAGGTGCCACCAAGTACACCAATTTAACACAACTTACAAAATTAGGAAGTGCAATGTCCATTTCAGAGGTATTACCAACTAAACTATTTTAACACAGCTTACAAAATGAGGACGCATAATGTTCATGTCACCGGTAGTATGACGTGATTAAACCCATACAGTTATTGACTGTTATGATTATAATATTATAATTATGACAAAATATGATATAATATTTTTGACAATATATTGACTTGTGTAATTTGTTGACCTTTATAATTCTCTTCTGATATTAATACTGATAAAAATATAAATCGGTCATAGAAGTTATCACTCCCATCGTAAGCACACCCAATGATTTTTTCAGACGCGTCAGATCTACGGGTAGGTGAGCTACGAAATTTTCTCCCGACCCACAGCGGGAAAACATTTCCAACTTTATGATTTTAAAATGGTGCAATACTCGACTCTAGATAGGGGTAGACTTTTTTCTACAGTGTTTATGATAAAAAGAACCTGAGGAAAGAATACATCACATGATTGTAACAAAAGCATTAGTATTGATCATATTACCTGCCTAAAAGTAGAACATTGAATAATATTTTTTTTCATTTATTTAAACTCATATATTTTAATTAAATGTTTCCAATCTTAAATTGCAAGGACTGGTAAACCCGTAGTTTTATTTTTGGGTTAGTAGGTTTTAACGAAAGATAATCTTTGCAGCCATCGATTTACATTATTACCTGTTGTAAAACGCTAACGGCTAATAGTTGTAATTGAATTGGCCATATAAGTTAATTGCATTAGCAATTAGAACGGGTTAATTGAAGGTAATTGTTACAAGTGATAATTACCGTAGTATAGTTGCAGTTTTACTTAGACAATTTGTAATGAATATCAATTGAGGTTCAGCAGCGGCCTTGGTAATGTGTTATCTCGACCCTACGGTGAGATCTAAGGCCTAGATTAGTAAATGAGAACTGATCATGGTCCCTACAACACGTTACGGGGTGTCATTAAACATTATACGTATTTATGTATTCGCACTCTAACGGCCGAATTTTACATCCGATTTGGTCCAAATTTTGTAAACACGTTGGTTTTCGAAGTGGCTCGGACGAGTTCGTTAGTCAATATCTTTTCTTTTTTTAAACAGGAAATAAATAGTTTTTTAGATTGTTCAAACCCGAGTGAAACGTTCTTTGGGAATTTTGTTTAAGGGTCGGCTCTAGTAAAACAGAAAGCAACCTGCGACTCCAGCGTAGCGGCGGTAGGTTACGCGGACATTGCTCATCCTAAATTCATTTAAAACCCGAAATTGTTCAAATAGCGTTTTCAAAAAAATACCAAACTCTTGGGGACAAAATTCTTCATCCGAATGGCTTGATAATTTTTCGCTATAATTAATAGTTACATCGTAAAAAAATATTTAAAGTCACCCTATAGCGGCGGTAGGTTACACGGACATTGCTCAGCCTAAATCCATTTAAAACCCGCAATTGTTCAAATAGCGTTTCAAAAAAATACCAAACTCTTGGGGACGAAATTCTTCTTGCAAATGGCTTGGTACATTTTCTCTATAACTAATAGTGACAACATAACAAATTATTAAATATTTATTTTTTAAATTGTTAATAAATATTAAACAAAACGTTTTTCTTAATTTTGGAAAAGCCATTTGCATGCGTATTGGCCATAGCTTTAAAATGACATATCGTTCATAATTATCCGATCAAAAAAAAAGGAAAAATATGGATTTTAATTTAACATTGGTCTTATGGAGTGTCAACCAACATGGCCGACAGCTAGAGCCGACCCTTAAACGAACAAATTTAGGATATTTTATTCTGCACATTATCAATTTTTAGCTTCTCTGGTTCGCTGTAAATCGATGAAAAAGTAAAATACAATTAAAAAAGTACTCGGATAAAACTCACGAGAGGATTATACCGTGGGGCAGCTTCAATTACGAGGCTGACGGATAGGAAGAAAATTCGAGAAGCGAAGCAGTCCAAAATTCCTAGGCCATAAGGTCGAAGTGCAAACTCACAAAGCGAGTTTTTCCGCTCCGAGCGGGTCGAAGCATAGATTGAGCCGAAGCTGGAGGTTGAGGTGCAAACAAATTCTATTAATATATTTGGTACATGTAGGCCGCTTCGTGAGTAGATTGGTAGTAGCGTAGATCACGGATAATATAATAGATCATGGTGCATGCATACGGTGGCTGTGTGCCGAAAAAAAGGTTGTCGGGAAAATAGTGCATGATCGCGCCGCGAGGTAGCGCTAGGGAGAAATCATTGGTAGCATTGGTGCTTCACACCGCTTCCGTTGTTTCCCCAATAGATAGCGCCACTATCGTCGAATTTCCAGTGGGTTGAAATATTGCATTGGATCGGAGTTCTATTAGGTTATCCAAATACAATGGTAGTAGTGAGTAGTTGGTCCCAAATAGTTTATATATGTCCCAAATAGTTGGTTGTAATCCTAAAACATATAAATTTAACTTGGAAATTCGCTCATATCAGGTCAGCGGTTTGGCCGGGTGATGGAATTATTTATCAATGTTTTGCTAAAAAAAAAACGATTTATCAAATTTTACATATGCCCTAAGAACCGCCCTTCTGCTTAAACCGACAAGCGCTTGCAAAATTCAACTAAGTAGTGATCGAACAAGAGTATAAAAACCTAAATTTTTCGACCATTCTCTTAAGGGTCGGCTTAGCTGTCGGCCATGTTGGCTGACACTCCATAAGACCAATGTTAAATTAAAATCCAAATTTTTCCTTTATTTTTTATCGGACAATTATAACCGATATGTAATTTTATAGCTATGGTCAATATGCATGCAAATGGCATTTTAAAAATTAAGAAAAATGTTTTGTTTAATATTTATTAACAATTTAAAACATTGATTTTTAATATTTTTTTATTTTGTCACTATTAATTATAGCGAAAAACTACCAAGCCATTCGCCTGAAGAATTTCGTCCCCAAGATTTTAGTATTTTTTTTTAAAACGCTATTTGAACAATTGCGAGTTTTAAATGGATTTAGGCTGAGCAATGTCCGTGTAACCTACCGCCGCTATAGGGTGATTTTAAATATTTTTTACGTTGTAACTATTAATTATAGCGAAAAATTACCAAGCCATTTGGATGAAGAATTTTGTCCCCAAGAGTTTGGTATTTAAAAAAAAACGCTATTTGAATAATTGCGGGTTTTAAATGGATTTAGGATGAGCAACGTCCGCGGCCGCTGTAGGGAGTCGCAGGTTGCTTTATGTTTTACTAGAACCGACCCTTAAACAATTTAATTAGGAAATCTATAAACCCACAAATTCAGTGAAATCACAATAATATCTATACATATAATAAAATCAAACTAATCTCTACAATGGCTGAAACAATTTGGATTTGGTTTTCAATGATGTAATAGGCTTATGCTAACATTTAGTGTTTGTTACTTTTAAATCGATTTACAAATCAAAATATATTTAAATTTTAAATATATTCACGTATGTTGTAACTAACGGCGCTGTTTATGCAAAACGCAAACTGACAGTGTGTATCAACATTGCCTAAACGCGCCTGTAAGTCAGCGGGACAAAATTGTAACAATTTCAAGTTACAGATAAAAGTTGTAGTGGTCATAGTTGATCTGGAATCCAAAAGACGTGATATTTTATTGTGTACTCACGATGATCACCTACAACGCATTTCTAAAACACAACGGACTTATGGTGCCCTGCAATATTCTTTTATGGTGAAGATGGGTACAGTTTTGGAAGGAGGCGTATATAATACATTTCTGCGCGTATAAAATCGCAGCCGTAGCTACTTAACAATACGTTTATTAACCAGCAAAACAATAAAACCCAAACCAGAAAACTATAAATCAAGGGTGTCATTCGAACCTTCCAACATTCTTTCTCGTTTGTCTTGACTTAATCCAGTATAAACCCAGAATCAAATAAAAACATCACTTCTCATTTGCCCTGTAAGCTTGTACGAGATATTAGCGGCAAGAAGTGATCTTACACCTAACGTGCTAAATCCGTTAGCGTGGTTTTATCTGTATAATAACTCAAAACTTTCATTACTTGATGTGTTGATAAAACTATTAAATATTAGACTAATAGTATAGTTTCTGAAAAAGGAATTCTATGGAAGTAGCCTGTTTCCTAATAAATACAAAAATAATTATAGAAACACTGAGGTAAGTAGTCTCAATTCGTAAGAAAATAGGGGAAAGTAATGATTAGTTATTTCGAACACTTTACTCAAGTATATTTCGAACACACAATGTATAGTCAAGTAAATGGTACATTTTAATCCGCAAAAAAAAACGGGTAGTTTAGATTTTTTCATAAGCTATTAGTGTTGTGACTGCTTACCGAAATGCAAGTTTTAGAACTTGCTGCGCCGCTGCGCGGATGAGTTGGAGAGTCAAACCGTCAAAAATTTACCTTTTCATATTTCAGCAAAATATCCCCTGAACGGTTGGTTTTGCAAAAACTACTATTCCATTCAAGATTAAATTAGAGTAATTTTGCTAAAATTTGAGACCAAAATAAGATTTAGCCTGAGGTACGGCTTTAAAAATAAAAAAATTTAATGGATCAGTTTCAAGCAATCCTTTCAAAGCACGACATGTTTCAACTCGACGTTCTTTTTGATTGTCAGTCAGAACCCGAGGCACAAACTTGGCAGCGACACTTTCATTTTTAAATCTTCGGTTAAAATTCTCTGAACCAAACTTCAAGATACCCCAACAATCTCTGACAATTGATCAATGGCCTGTCGACGGTATGCTAGCACAAGTTCTCGAATTTTCTCAACATTTTCATCAGTTCGGGCAGTTGATGGACGTCCAGAACGATGTTTGTCCTCAATCGACAAGTCGCCAATTTTAAACCGAGCAAACCACTGGTACACTTGAGTTTTTCCCAAAGCATCATCTTTGTAAGCTGATTTCAACATTAAAACAGTGTCTGCGGCGTTTTTACCGAGCAGGAAGCAAAATTTTACAGCCGCACGTTGTTCACTTAAAAACGAAAATAGAACAAAACAGCACCAGTGAAAACTATTACCACAGACGAAACAAAACAAGCGACGAGCTGTACTATGCATGCCTAGCGGCAGGAATTTGTACTGCCAAGGTCCGAACACGGCAGCGTAATTCCGGTTACTTTTGGGTACTCCCCTCGTATAGTCAATTGGTACATTTTGGTGCGCAAAAGATCGGGTAGTTTAGATTTTTTTTATATACTATTAGTGTTGTTACTACCAAAATGCAAGTTTTAGAGCTCGCCGGTCCAACGAGTTGGTAGCGTCAAACTGTAAAAATGTAACTTTTCGTATTTCAGCAAAATATCTCCTAAATGGTTGGTTTTGCCATTCAAGTTTAAATTAGATTAATTTTGCTACAATTTGAGACCAAAACAAGCTATGTAGCTCAAATGGGGACTGAGATACGGCTTTAAAAAAATTTAAAAAAGGGTAGCAATTGTGACTTTTGTTTTTTTTTTTTCAATAAGTAATAAACTAAGGTGTTTAGAGCAAAATTTCATATCTGTAAATTTTAAATGTGAGTTGGTTTGCCTTGACTGTTGGTAGAATGGTCCAAGCGGTGGCGGCTGAGGCTCAACCCTGGTAAGACGAAGCCAAAATGTTCGCTCTTCACGACAGATCGAATCAGTTACGTATACTTCACTTAACTTCGCACACATCTAAAAAACTATTGCACAACACTTCTAAACACTGTATTAATTTTATTTAAAATAAACGGTACCAGAAACTGGCACATACTTTCTTACAATCATATTTAAATTATTAATACGTTCACTGCTAAGGACCCCCGTATTGGGAGTATTTTCAATACAAGGAGCATTGCGTGCTTCGCACGCCAACCCCCTTATTGGGGGAATTTTCAATACACTGAGCATTACGTGCTTCGCACGCCAATTTTTTAGCCTCTATTAGGAGAGTAGTTAGTAAATATTATTAGCAAAACGATTAATTTTGTTATAAAAGTCGTTAATTATTGCTACCAAGAAACCTAACCTAACTTTTTAATAGTCGTTGAGGACGAAAATTACGAAATTTAAATACGGTTTGCAAGCACACGTAACTTATGAGAATGCACTTCTTGCACTTACTATTTTAATTCTTTCTCTCAATTCAAGCTAAAGTTTTAAAATGCATAAGAACCTTAAGACTTGAAATTCATCTCAGTTTTTTTAAGAAATAAATCGGGATAAAAACTGCAGCACCGACTGCTGGTCGTAACGACTACGTAACAAGAAAGTAACACTTGGTAACTGCGGACATTTACAAGCGATTTCCTCTGAAATGTTCTTTACCCCTTCTTATAATCGCCTTGAAGACCATGGTTGCCCACGTTCAGTCTGGGTGTTTTCTTTTTCTTTAAGTTTAATCAATTTCTTTTTAAACAGTCGTTTCAGGGTTGTTAATTTTTATCAAACGCCCAGATTAAGAAGGATTAAATTGTATGTTTGTATTTACACTAGGTTAATATAACATTTATCAAAATAATTTGTGCGATAACTCATGCAAATCTTTTAATTTTAAGATTAAAAGTTAATTTTGCCATTTCAGTTTCATTCGTTATTTAATGTACAAGTATATAATTATGAAATAATAATTTTAAAATAATATCAGTTACAGTTTTAAATCTATCGTATTTCTAAATTCACTAAGGACGTTTTGTGACCTGAGCCAAGCTTTTATTTCTTGGCATATTTTGACGATTGATAATGTAAAATTAAAGAGATTTTTCTCAAGATGTTATAAAAGTAATTTTTTTATGCTCAATCGCTACAGCTCTGTCCCGTTAAGGCCTCAAACTTCCCTTTTATATCTTATGTAAGGAAAATTTAATTGACATGTGTTTTTATCTTAAGTAATCTCACTTAAATAAACAGCTGTACTTATTAATTTCATTTAAATAAACAGCTGTCTTAAGTAATTAATTTCATTTAAATAAACAGCTGTCTTAAGTAATTAGTTTCATTTAAATAAACAGCTGCCTTAAGTAATTAATTTCATTTAAATAAACAGCTGTCTTAAGTAATTAATTTCATTTAAATAAACCGCTGTCTAAAGTAATTAATTTCATTTAAATAAACAGCTGTCTTAAGTAATTACTTTCATTTAAATAAACATCTGCCTTAAGAAACTAAATATTTCTATTTATAAGCTATAACTTTCTTGCTTACATTTTTATTTTGTATAATGTTTGTTTTCAATTCACTTAGTATTTAATGTTTACGATTATAATATTATAGTTCTGTTAACAATAGCGAAGCATTGCCGGGAACATTAGTGTTTAATTATTTTAATAACTATAATTAAACATTAAACAATCACTCAATTGAGCAACATCTAATTTAATAGATTGGATGTTTTCGTTAACGTCTCTGCAGTACAAACAGGTTTATTATTAGGGAAGGAATAAAGTAGGAAAATAAAACACGTTTATCGGTCTCGTCTACTTAAATGACGAGTTTTCCGAAAGATTACATTTATTTACAAGTCTCGATCAATTTATTGTTTTGTTTACCACGAGTTGCGATTTATTTTAAAATGATCTTCTTTAATACATTCGGATATTAGACATCCGTGCTCTACGTTTAGATTTGGTGAAAGCAAGTCGTTATATATGTATACAGGGTGATTCTGTTGTGAGTAATTCAGGGAGTGGTTATAGAGGTCAAAATAAAGAAAAAAACTACATCTTTCACCAGTTAACCGCCATTTTTAGCGATTTTTCATATTAAAGATGAGCTATTGCAGTAACTATTATATAAGAAATAAGTTTGGTAGTGATCAATGAGGACCGATCGTGGTCCTTAGAACACTTCTTGGGGTGTTACAAATATTATATATAAATATATGTGTGTGTGGAGGGGGGGTGGTTTTTGCACTCTAACGGCCGCATTTTACTTCTGATTTGGTCCAAATTGGTACATAGGTTGGTTTTCTAAGTCGTTCAAAAAAATTTGAAGCAAAAATCCAACAAACGTAAGTACGTTGTTGACTAGTACCAACATTTGTTCGAGATTATTCGAACTAATATGAAACTTTTTCGGGGTTTTATTTAAAAAAAATAAAATGGGACATTATTCTGCACATTGTGTTTTTTTACACAACCGTACAGCTCGTCCGGTTCCGCCAAACTCGTTCAAAAAACGTAAAATACCATAAAATTACTAGGATAAAATTCACGAATGCGGTTGTATCATGGAACAGCTTTTGTTACGAGGCCAACGGCGGGGTGCAAACTCCCGATTGACGAGCAGCCAGTCAACAATACATACCAAACTAATAGAAAATACATGTAATAAATTCACTTTCGTGAAATCTTAGATGAAAGAAAATTAGAGAAAAATATTACAATTATATAACATAGCGATGCAAAATACAAATTCCCTAGAGCGAAGCACGTATATTTGATTACTTAAGTCAAAGGGATGAATTGAAATAACTACCCTTAAAGTTACGTAGTAATCCACTTACTGTTTCTATATTTTCAAAAACTACTCAACTAACTTCACTAAAATTTCACAATCTACACATATTAGTACCAGGAATTTTAAGAGTAGATGGTCACTATAATTAAATATATTCAACTGGGTAACCTACCCCTATACAATAAAAATAAACTGCACTAAATTCCTACAAAATATAAAATTAAAATTATTTATTAGCGAATTTCCAAGGGAAAAATAAGCTATTGCAGTGACTCTTATGGTAAGACCCAAGGTCGGGAGTAGCAAATGAGCACCAATCATGGTCCCCAGAACACGTTTCGGGGTGTCATTAAAAATCCTATATATACACTCTAGCGGCCGCATTTTAAGTCCAATTTGGTACACATGTTGGTTGTCTATGTCGCTCAGACGAGTTCGTTGGCCAAAAAAAAGTACGTTTTTTGACCGGAAGTAAATATTTTTTGAGGTTTTTCTACGAGAATGAAATTTTTTTAAAGTTTTTCTAAAAATATAAATGTAGGATGTTATTCTGCACATTTTGTTTTTTTTACGCGACCTTATAGCTCGCTTGGTTCCCCCAAAATCGACCAAAACGTAAAATACCATAAAAGTACCGGTTCGAAGCCAAGTGGTGCCAACTCGCGAGGCCACTAGGCGCAAACAAATTCTACTAATATATTGCGTACACACAGACATCTGTTCAAAGCCTTCGTGAGTAGACCTATTTCCCAAATTGTTGGTTGAAACCCTAAAACATAGGCATATCAACTTAATTTTGGAAATTTGCTCAACTCACTTCAGCGGTAAAGCTGCAGGGTCGAATTATTATCATTCTTGACATAAAAAAAAAAAAAAATTGCAATATGATTTCTTAAGTCAAAGGGATGAAATGGGATAACTACCCTTAAAATTAAACCAAGCAATAGCGGAGCATTGCAGGGTTCACTAGTTTAGTTTATAAAATAAAACCACAAGGAAAAACTAATTGTTTAAGTGTTGCGTTAATATTCCCCACAGTTTCCAATATGTTTTCAGATTCCGTAATTTTGTAGCATAAATACAATAGAATTTTGTCGGTGTTGTTCTCTAAATTAATCCCACTTGAAGTTCTTGTTTTTTCTTAAAACTGTTAAAAAGATTACGAGAAATATAAAATTATATAAGTTCGAATGTTTTACGAACGTTTAATCAATTAAAACGAGTTCACTGTAAACATGGGAATATTCCGGCTGTGCATTACGTCTATTATCTGTGGAATTACACGCGGTTATAGAAATGATAGTAAATAAATAATTTTAATTTTCCGTTGTGTAAATACTTCACCGCGCTGTTTATTTGGAATATATATCCTGTCTGTTTTCCTCCCATTAAAATATGGAACGAAATAACGAAACGAATACAAATGCGCGTTGCATATTACGTGTTCTCCAAACAAACTTAGTTTACTGTTCGCGATTTAACAGTAATATTTTCCTTCATTAAATACGAAACTCGCATCGGCTTTGATACTCGTAAACTGCTTTTATGAAGTAACTTTCAAATATGATATGTATATCGTAGATGAAAAACTTAATTTGAAAACATTTTATCACATTTATGTAAAATAACAGATTTGTTCGAAAAATGAGTTTTTGAAGTGAAACTTCTTTAGGTAAAAATGTCCATCTGAATTTTTGTAAAATTTACTTTCATTTTTTCACACGGAAAAGGAAGAAATATTAAGTTTCCAAACAATGGCCGACAGGATGATCTACAAGGAACACAACAAATGACACGAATTGTTTTGTTTTGCATTTTAAACACAGATTCGACTGCTGAAGCACTCTCCCACAAAACAACACCATCATTTAATATAAAGGCTAAACAAACAATGTTATCTGTTAAGAACTATATGTAATATTGATATCCGGGAAGTTGTAAAGATGGTATATTTTGCTTGTTTTCATTCCCAGTTGTTTCTCTATGCAAAGGGATTAAATCAGGTAGATACGTTTGTCCATAGATAGATTTCCCACTTAAATCAATAAAATGTAATCTTAAGCAATTAATCCATGAACATTTTCCTGTTTTATATCATCCAACATTTAAAGAATTTCCTGAACAGGGACAGAACGTAAATCTTTTCGTAAAATAAATATTTTCACATTTCACCATTAAACACACGACACACCAGAGGCTCGCTGATATAAATTCCAATTACTGGACAACGTATATAAACCCCTTGAAGCAGGGATTACAGGCGGTATCGGCAGGGAGACGGGGGAAGATGTTCAATAAATCCAATTAAAAATTAGACCGGCGTCAGTTAAGGGAACATTCAACGTTTTGATTAAGGGTTGAAAATATGATTTCAGGGTTGTAGTTGTGTTGAAATAACTGGAGTTTATCATTTAGACTAAGTACCTGGAGACCGAGCTAATGCTCGATTATAAGCAGGGCTATGATTTCAATAATAAATATTGGATTATTGAGTTTTGAGGTTAGGCCTATAATATTAAACAACTAAATAAAGGGTATATACAACATTAGGCTTACCTGTAATAAAAATACAGTTTAAAGGATTAACCACAATCTCAACGCTATGCCTCAGATATAAGTCAGGCCTAAATTAAAGTATTATTTCAATATCGATTTATTCCTAGGGCCTAGTTCGCTCACGTCAATAACTACTATTATTGCAAATTTCCGTGAACATCGTTTAGGTTAGGCCTATAACATTAAACAACTAAATAAAGGGTATGTTTATTATGTATTCGTTGCCATGGTAACTATAAATAGATACAACATTAGGCTTACCTCTAATAAAATATACAGTTTAAAAGAAAGCAGATGATTATTGTAATGGCATTGAAAACATTTGCATCAGCTGTGCTTTGTATTGTTTAAAATGGACAAATTTCACTTTTTAATTTAATAAAAAGACGTAGAAAACGAATTTTCCCAGACTGGTGACCATTTCCAATCGATTTCTCGTGGCCAAAAGCCTAATATAAAATCAAAAAATCAAAAATCCTTAGACGGAGATTCCAGATCCATTTAGCAGACAAACAATTATCTCTCGCTTTAGAAGATAAGATTAATTATAACGGGTTACAGAATTGTTATTCTAAAGTGTTGTTGATTGAGTTACTATTTCCTTTCAATATAGTTTAGTTTTAAATAAAGGTTTACTTACGTGTTATGTGTCCGTCACGTGACTTTCTTTTTTCCCTTTTAATGACGCGTTTTGGAGATTTACTCCATCATCAGTAATGTCATCACTCTTATCAGCTCGTTGTCCTTGGACCACCGTACGGGATGCATCCATCGCTTAAAATAAGTATTTATGTACTCAGTGTTTGTGTTTGTGTGTTTCATTAAATGTTTGACGAGTTCATAAGAGTGATAACGTTTCTGAAGAGGGAGTAAATCTCAGAAACGCATCATTAAAAGGGAAAAAGTTAATGAGTGTGGTCGTGGGACCCCTGTCAGGAACGAATTTCATCAGGTCTTTTCTTCGATTCTTTTACCAGCCTTAAAGGCAACATACACGCATAATTTTAATATTTCAATTGCCGTTTATTATTAGTTTGTTTTTTACTTTCTCCACCCTATACGTAGTATATGGAGAAAGTATTGTTTTCGTAAAAATGTTCGAATTTGAATTTTCAGTTGAATTATCTGTTTTGGTGCTCCCAGAACCCCAAAAAATTGTTTAGTGCAATTATCTGTGTTGGTGCTCCCTGAACCCAAAAATATGTTTAGTGGAATTTTTTGTTTTGGTGCTCCCTGAACCCAAAAAAGTGTTTTTAACGTGGTGTCTGTCTGTCAGTCTGTCTGTATGTATACATGACCAGAGAGGACACTATTGGTCCGATTTTCATGAAATTTGGTATGTAGGTACTAAACCCTAATATCTCCAGGCGTTTTTTTTCATTTATTGGAATTTTCAATTTTTAAGGGTAATTTACCCCTAAAAACCCATAAAAAACGACAAAAATGCAAATTTCTCAAAAATGGCTCTAATGATTTTGATCAAATTTTCAGTATTTATAGTGCTTAAGATGCCAAACAAAATGACACCACCCGCTTTTATCAAAATTTCGGCGATTTATAATTATGGGGAAATGTTTAAAAATAAACAAGTTTGTGTTGTCAATCTAGCATCGCGGCAGCGGCCGCACGGCGTAACACCACGGTAGCGAGCACGGCCAGTAATTCAAAGGTCGCGCGATCGAATCCTGCCTGGGACAATGATTTTTTTATACGATTGACGTAGGTAGAATATTATTTTTTTGTTCTGTTCTAAAAAGTAGTAAATAAAATTATTAAAAACAATATTATTTTGACTACAGTAAGTTGGGAGAAAGTTTGTGTCAGTTAACTGATACCGTTTATTATACAAATATTTACTGTTTCCATACGTTTAATGTTATTATAATAAATTTGTGGAATTAATTATAACATCAAAGCTAAGATGTAAATTCATTGCAAATAAATTCAATAAACATAAAATGTTGGTTCATCAGTCTAGGTCTAACCTAAAATTATTGTGTGTACGTTTAATTTATTTTATCTGTCTTAACAACGTACACATACAATAATTTTAGGTTAGGCCTAGACTTAAAATTACTTTCTATGCCCTAAACGTATTGTATGTATGTTACCGTTAAGGCAGGCAAAATAAATTAAATATAGCCTACACACAATAATTTTAGGTTAGGCCTAGACTGATGAACGAACATTTTATGTTTATTGAATGTAGGCCTATTTCAGTGCTAGACGATAATATTTGAACCAAAACACATGTTTCTTGAATGTACTTGCATTCATTGTCATGGCAACCAATTGATAACGCTTTTTCGTTACTCGTATTTGCATATATCATTGCAGTAGCAACCAATTAATAAAACTTTTTTCGTTACGCATTACATTTTCTATTTGTTAACTCCTACCGCAACCCGCGTTAAGGAACTTTGTTTCAAAAATGAAGTCACGTGACCTACACACAAGACAGTAAGTAAACTTTTATTGTACTACGTTGACTTGGATACCGAAAGAAATACGAGTCTTAGTTTTAATTATAGACAATTTTACGATTTCAGTTTCCTTTTTGACAAAAATTTAACATTTTTCATCAAAAATATCACAAACAGTGTATGGGATGATTCTTTCATGTGAGGAGATAACTTAGCGAGCGTCATATAGGTCAAAAACAAGAAAAAAACTCATAAACATATTCTCGGAAACCCTTCTTTTACCAGCTGACAGCCATTCTGTTATTGTTTACCAAATAATTAATATCTCTAGAACGGCTCAACCGATTCGGTTGAAATTTCGCAAGTTACTCGTCAGCGAAAAAGGAAAAAATCTACTTGTTAAAATAATCTGTTAGAAAATCGCGACCGTATACACGTTTTTAATGAAAAAAAACTTTAAAACAATACATTTTTTATAAAAAACGTAAATAATAAATTTTTTAGTACGCTTTATTTTCTATCCATTGGCATAACTTACAAAACCATCGAGCAAATGGTAACAGTGAAACAATGCACAGCTGTTTTGTCTTGTAAATAAAAATTATTGCCTTTGCGCTGTTGCTACTGGTGTTGAACACATCAAACTACTGGAAACAGTAATCATAATCTATATATATAAAAATGAATTGCTGTTCGTTAGTCTCGCTAAAACTCGAGAACGGCTTGACCGATTTGGCTAATTTTGGTCGTAAAATGTTTGCAGTAGTTCATAGAAGGTTTATACGTAAAGAAAAATTTGAAAAGTTTCCCGAAAAAGTTTCAAATTTGGAAGAAACTCAACAGCCTTTACTGTATGAACTCAAAACCATAGCTTACAAAAACAGCTGTTCGTATAAAAAGCTTAGCAGCACGTTATGTTTGTTTACAATCATTACCATAGCAACATTACTTAGCAAATTTATAATCACTTTAATACTCTTCAAAACTAACAGCTTTTTAAGGTTAGATTGAATAACTATAAACAAACACAAGGAAAATCAACGAAAAATGCTTACAGAATTATAATTCAACTCAAACATTGGTTATTAAATATCTATATAGGCCTACTTAGAGATATGCTGTTTAAAATATTGTTTATATAAAATATATCATAACTATGATTTTTTTAATACTTTTCAAAACATATTTTCGCTATCAATAATAATAATAACAAACAAATTATTTGACACCATGCATAACCATAAACATACACGAGTTTAAACATATTATATTGAAAACTAAACAAACAATCTGAATTAAACTAATTGCCATTAAAATATCACATTCGTAGGTTTATTTTGATATATAATTGTATATTTAAATACTGAACAATATCTTATACTAATTAGGCCTATACATTTAAAATTACAAACTCTATTTGAACCAGTTTGTTACATCCTAAATTAACGCGGATGTTACAAAGTGATTCAAATATCTTTTCCACGACCACCAGCTAATTTAAGCCCTCGCTAAGAAAGGGTTAAAAGAAATTCGAAATTTTAGGGCGGTTTGGGGGGGAGGTCAAAGTTACTAAAAATCCCTATAAGAACGAATTCGAATTAAATTTGGTACATAGCTTCCTTTTAGGCTGTAGTTGCTCGCAACAATGAAATTAAGTGAAAGTCAAAATTAGTAAAAACCATAAATTAAAACAATATATTTAAAGCTTTTTCATGTTAGATAGTAGTTTACAGGAATACAATTTTCAGTTCTTTCTTAAATAGCGTAGCCTTTTTTTCATGACCACAGTAGGATACGCACAGGTATTCAACGAACACTTAAAAAGAATACAATTTCGTCAAAAAGACTGAAAATACTAAAAACCACGGGCAACGCCGTACGGGTCAGCTAGTCTGTAATAATTATGAAAATGTAATGAACTTGTTTATAATTACTAATTATTATAATCTTTTAGGCCGACATGTCAATTTGTGGTAAGCCGTATTAAAGTACTAATTAACCATTATTATTGGTAAAACAATTATTTTATTGCTAGGCCTGCTCGCTTTACATATTGGCCAA
Source organism: Philaenus spumarius (assembly GCA_018207615.1). Classification (NCBI taxonomy): domain Eukaryota; kingdom Metazoa; phylum Arthropoda; class Insecta; order Hemiptera; family Aphrophoridae; genus Philaenus; species Philaenus spumarius. The sequence continues at coordinate 11,147 of JAGFPH010012313.1, read as the reverse complement.
GCCAGTAAAAAACTTGTTGTATTTTGCACGAAAATGGAGATTGAGCGATGACCTATACCAGTGAATACAGAACTTATAAGAAGAGCATCGCCCATGTTAAACATTCAGCCTAGTTTTATTTGAATCTGGCAAGCTTAGCGCGGCAACCGCTAGGTAGCGAGAATCAGCCATTCTCTTTCTCACTCACACCTGGAGAGGAGGATTGACGAGTCACAGACGGGTGGAAATTATCAGCCAGCGATGCCTAACGGCTGCCGAGCTAAGCTCGATTTGGCGGCAACCAACCGGGCTGACTATTCTCCATAAACGTTGCTCTTCTTATAGTTTCTATATTCATTGTGAGTACAGGCCTATTGTAAGACAGAGATTGAAATAGACACGACCATCCCCAATAATTCAAATTGTTGCATGCGTGATTTTTAAATTTTACCATTTAATATTTAGAACCTAATCAATAATAAACACATTAAAATGAAATAACGGAAACAATATAATATGTAACACAGATGTTTGACTTATAATACTGTAGGAATTTTGTTTGATTTTACATAATCTAAAATCATGGTAAGTTGTGAAGAATAATTACCTAATTCTAAATTTTCCAAATCGGTTGCAAATAAACGTGTTTTGGTTAATTGTATGCCTAATCTAAAATTTTAAGTTTTTGATCCAAATCAGCTTTTTTATTCGTATTATGTGACAACAGATGTTTGAATTTAATTGTAATTACAGTGAGCATATTTCGTTGATTTTTGCTTGTGTTTGCTTTTCTTTTACAAACATAACCTAAAAAAGCTGTTGGTTGTGAATAATAATAAACTAATTCTAAATTTGCTAAGTTGGTTCATATGGTAATGAATGTAGACAAACATGTGTTGCTAAGCTTTTGATCCGAACAGCTGTTTTATAAAAATGTTCATTACTTTTAAGCATACAAAAATTGCAAAATCCTTGCTTATAGTGTGCGTCTATCTATATATATAAACTAGATGACCCGTACGGCGTTGCCCGTGGTGGTTGGTATTTTCAGTCTTTTTAACGTAATTGTATTCTTTTTAAGTGTTCAGTCAGTGAGTGTTATTTGGCTTTTATATATATAGATCTTAAATAATAAAAGCACTATTGTCATAATAATAAAAGATCTGAAATTATGATTTTAGTAACTTTGATTCCCCCAAACCCCTCCTAAAATTTCGAAATTTTTCATACCCTTTCTTAGTGAGCACCTATGGCCCTAGAGGAAGCTACATACCAAATTTCATTCCAATCCATTCGGTAGTTTTGAAGAAATCGTTTTTTAACAACTTTGATCCCCCTAAACCCCCCTAAAATTTCGAATTTTTTCAAACCCTTTCTTAGTGATCATCTATGGCCCTAGAGGAAGCTACATACCAAATTTCATTCCAATCCGTTCGGTAGTTTTTGATAAATCGTGATGAGTGAGTCAGTAAGTCGGTGGGTTTTGGCTTTTATATATAGATACTAGCTGACCCGGCAATGTTTCGCTATTGCTTAATTTGAAACTTTGAAAGCCTGTAATTCGTATCAATGAGGGCCGATGTAAATTATAATGGGATTCTGCTCATTGCTTGATTTACCTAACCTAAAATTATATTCAGTTTTTTATCCAAATCAGTTGTTGATCAAAATCAGCTGTTTTAAGCTTTTCATACGAACAGCTGTTTTTTGTGCCCCTGATAAAATCAAAAGAAATCTTTCTTCTTCTTCCTTAAGATTGACCTTCCATAAGATTAACATTGAAACTTTAAGGGCCACTGGGGCGTAGCCCTAATGTCCTAGGACTTCGGTAAATGGCCTTAAACCTTCCCAGGGTTAACTTGTGTTACTATGCAAAATTTCAAAGCAATCGGATGGACGGTTTGGTAACGCATAAAGGACAAACATACAGACGGACATACATTGAATTTTATATATATAGATAACAAAGTCGGGTAATATTGTATTAGGCCTACTCATGGCTAACACTTAACCTAATATTAACAAATAGTATCTAAGAACCATATTTACGTACCTGAAAGCACACAGCTTTTGTACAAAATATATTTAAAATGCAAACTGAAGACAAATTTACGTAAAACACTAACAAACCAGCACTAAATTAAATCATTTTATAGTAAAAGCTCGAAAGTATTCTCCTATAAAATGGAGGAAGGCTAAAGTCTCCAAAACATAGCCTAAACTAAATTTTAGTCTGCAGATGTACGCAATTCCAAAAAAAAAAACGCAAGTAGGCCTAAATAACCTACACGAATTGTTCCTTGAAATATCTAACATATAGAATATCTTCAAACGACGACTTCTTAACTTAACTCCAATAATTTCATTTTTAGGTTAGAAAATCACAATATTAACGCAATTATAAACCCAAAATATAATGTCTACAACACAAAATCTAATACCATTAGGCCTAGCAATGACCATATAATTATTACCTCATTTAATAACGATGTTAGCCGTCATCTACATAATTACCTACTTTATATTCATGTCCGAAAGCAAAAAATAAAGTTATTTTACAGTAAAAAGATTAAAAGTATTCTTCCAAAAAATGTTGGCCGGCTAAGGTTTCCCAAACATTTGAAATAAAACATAGCCTAAACTACATTTTAGAAAAAATATACGCAATTCCAAAGAACGTTAATAAATAACCTAGAATTGCATCTTGAAATATCTAAAAATATACAATAATTATCTTCTTATATGTCTTAGAAGTTAACCCGATTTCTTAAGTTAAAGCTTTTTATGAAATTTTTAGGTTAGAAAATCACAATTTAACGCAATTAATTCAAAAATATTTGCCTACAACACAACACAAAATCTAATATTGTATTAGGCCTATCCATGGCTACAACTTTACCTAATATTAACAAATACGGTATTAAAAAAAAACATATTTACGTACCTGAAAGCACAGCTTTTGTACAAAATATATTTAAAATGCAAACTGAAGACAAATTTACGTAAAACACTCACAAACCACTCACAATAAACGTTCGGAACTTATTGGTTTAGTTGCAAGACGTTTACGCACAGAATAACCTAAAACCAACCGAAGCCGGGTTGAAACAATAGCAAACTAATTGTTGGGGAAGAAGAAGAAAGATAGGTTACGTTAAGTACGTGTTTACAAAGTAAAGGGATTGATAAGGCAGTGGCTGTGACGTCATCAATACTAGCTTGGACAAAGAACCGACTAGAATTAATACTCTGGTCTGACTCTCTCTCACTCACACCTTTTCTCTCTTTCTACTTATTGTACTTTGCTTGATAGTTGTTTGAATATAGGCATGGCTCAGTAACCTAATAGATTATTTTTATTAAAGTGAAAAAGTAGGATTTTTGGTTTTATTAATTGTATATTTGGCTTATCTGTATAATATAAAACAAAGTCTGGTTTGTTACACCACTTATAACTCAAGAACGGCTGCACCAATTTTTATAATCTTTGATTTGTTGGATTTGTCTCCGCCCCGAATAGCAGAATACCAATGAAAATATAGGAAAAATACAAAAATAAAATCAAACACAAAAAAGAATTTAAGTTAGGCCTAGAAGACTGACGAACTAACACAGCCATGTTATTTGAATGTATTTGCATTCATTACCATAGCAACCAATAAAATAACAGATACAACAGTTGATTCAAATGTATAATCTATATAATAAAAATTCATTGCTGTTTTTGGTTATTTTTTGTTTTAAAATGTTCGTAATAGTCCGAACTAGGTTATTATATAAAGAAACATTTGAATCATCCCGAAAAAGTTTCAAATTTGGAAAAAAAACTAAACAGCCTCTTTTGTATGGACTCAAGACCATAACGCACCAAATCAGCTGTTCGTATAAAATGCTTAGTAACACATGTTTGTTTACATTCATTACCATAGAAACTTTACTAACAAATTTGTAATCAGTTTATTATTTTTTCAAAATCAACAGCTTTTTAGGTTAGCTTGATCAACTTAAAGCAAACAAAAACAAAAATCAACTAAAAATGTTTACTATATTTTAATTCAATTCAAACATTAGTTGTTACATAATATAAATAAAACAGCTGAGTTGGATCAAAAACTTAACATAATTTTAGGTTAGGCCTAGAACGAACCAAAACACCTTTATTTGCAACCAATTGGGCTAATTTCATTTAAAATCAAGTTTTTTACTATATTCTTCACAACTAGCCTATCAGTTTGTTTAGATTAGGTAAAAGCAAACAAGAAGTTTATTGTATTGTCTGTAAAGGTTAACAAACTATATAAATCTAAATTTGTGTAGTATATTCTTAAGTGGCATGAAAACCATTTTGCAATTCGATTACTTAAGACAATGTAATGAAATGGAATAACTACCATTTAAATTAAATTAAGTAATAGCGAAGCATTGCCAGGTCCACTAGTATGTAATAAAAATAAAATGCTGTTCGTTGGTAAACACATCACTTGAGAACGGCTGGACCAATTTGGCTATTGTTTGTTTTAAAACGTTCGTAATAGTCGAATTAGGTTTGTATGGACATTTTTTTTTAAGTTTACCGGAAAATTTTTAAAGTTGGGAAAAACTGAAGATCTTTTTATTATCAACTCAAGAAGACCATAACTCACTAAAACAGCTGTTATAATAAAATGCTCAGTCACACATGTTTGTTTACATTCATTACCATAGCAACTTTACTTAGCATTTATAATCACATATATAATTTCTCAAGGCCATTTTTTTGTCGGTTCGCCATAACTTCCTTAATTCATCATCAAATTACATGAATGAGGCATCATTTTAAAGCTTTCCTTAACCGCTAAACAGGGTAAATATACAAAATACAATTATACGAAAAAATACAAAAAAAAAAAAAGAATTAAAGAATCCGAAAGTAACAGTGATGTAAGATCAAGTAAGTTGTAGGGATATTTTTCTGGCGTTGGCAACACTGATGATAACAATACCCAGCTAAAGAGCTTCCGTTATGGCATTACATTGCTATTTTTAATTAATTATAAGCGAGATTATAAAAAGCATTGTTAGGCCAGTCGGTAAAGGTCAATTTAGACCAAAAGTACCAGTAATTTGCAATACGGCTGAATTTTTTTTATAAGTACATTAAAGTATGTAGATTAACATAAAAAAAAGTTTACCAGTCTATCGATTTCCCAAAGTCGAAAAAAAAATCGATTATCATTTATTTTTCGATTATCCTTAATATTTCGAGCTGGGATGAAGATAGAGGAAAATAAAAAATACCACCGTGTAGGGGAGGTATTTTCAACAAAAAAGGTCATATGTATTTATTTCGTCAGAGCAATGGTTTGTCTGGAAAAAATTCGATAATGCAGGTATGTATTTTGCAGCAGGGGAAATCACTAAAAGGGGACATCTTATTCATATGTGAACCGTTGGCTCATTCTAAATTGGCCGAATTTTAATATATCGAATTGAAACTTGACATAGGAGTTATAATATATATTTTAAACATTTATGCTGAGTCTCAGCTTGTTATCTTGAAAATTACCCGATCTAGAGCCACTTGACTTATTAATGGGTTTCTCGATTTTAGGAGTACCGGACCCACCAATTCATTTTAAACAGCTCCAGTTTATAAAATTTTCAAAATATCAATCTGAAAGTTTTTTTACAAGTTAAATATATATATTCAAACAAGTTCAAGGAGTATAAACCTTTTTCATGATTTACTTTTAAAAGTACAAGTAAATTAAAAACGTATAATTTTAGACTTTTTTAGATTTTTCATCAAAACGCTTGAGTTGATCAGCTGCAGATTAGTCATTTTTTAAATATAGTTTTTAAAATAAGTATAGCAAAAAACAATTGTATTTTTAACTTCTGTACCAATTTTTAAATCGATATGTTCAAAAATGTCGAAAATGGAGTCGTTGAATCCAAAAGTGTTATAGTTAAAACGAGATAGGTAAAACAGAAGACTATTTTCAAGCGCCTCGTTTTTAAAAATAACAAGAAAAAAATCGTTCATACTTACTAAGAATATTTATACTGGTGTACTCAACTTGTAAAACAAATTTGATGTTGATATTCCAAAAATTGACGAAACTGGAATAGATTGAAATTAGTTCGTGGGTCCGGTACTCCTAAAATCGATAATCGAAATCGACTCCTAGATCGGGTCATTTTCAAGATAACAAGCTGAGACTCAGCATAAATGTTTAAAATATATATTTTAACTCCTATGTCAAGTTTCAATTCGATATATTAAAATTCGGCCAATTTAGAATGAGCCAACGCTTCATATATGAATAAGATGTCCCGTTTTAGTGATTTCCCCTGAAGCAAAATACATACCTGCATTATCGAATTTTTTCCAGACAAACCATTGCTCGGACGAAATAAATACATACTACCTTTTTTGTTGAAAAATACACAAAAATACACCTACACGGTGGTATTTTTTATTTTCCTCTATCTTCATCCCAGCTCGAAATATTAAGGATAATCGAAAAAAAAATGATAATCGATTTTTTTTCGACTTTAGGAAATCGATAGACTGGTAAACTTTTTTTATGTTAATCTACATACTTTAATGTACTTATAAAAAAACATTCAGCAGTATTGCAAATTACTGGTAGTTGTAACCTATACCGACTGGGCTATGTGGATACACCTATTTGTTGTTGTTTACCTTCTGCAAGTTGGTAAGTTGTTTAAAAATATATAATAACAATAACAAAATTATTTCTCTTTAACATGGATTTAAATTAATAAAACACTGTTAGTAAGTTAGAATACGAATGCTTCGCACGGGTCAGCTAGTCAGTTTATTATTTTTTTCAAAACCAACAGTTTTTTAGGTTAGATTGACCAACTTTAAAGTAAAAAAAAAAAATCAACTAAAAATGCTTACTATATTTTAATTCAATTCAAACATTGGTTGTTAAATACTAAATGTAAAACAGCTGATTTGGATCAAAAGCTGAACATAATTTTAGGTTAGCCAAAACACGTTCCAAATAATGAACCATTATTATTTACGTAGGTAAATAATGAACCAAAACACGTTTATTTGCAACCAATTGGGCCAATTTAGAATCAGGGTTTTTACAATACTTCACAACTATCAGTTTTTTTTTTTAGATCAGGTAAAAGCAATAAAAGGTTTTCTGTATTTCCTATAAAGGTTTACAAACAATAAATCTAAATTTGTGTAGTATATTCTTAAGTGGCATAAACATCATTTTGTAACTTAAGACAATGTAATGAAATGGAATAACTTTACTACCCTTTAAATTAAATCAAACAATAGCAATGGAAGTATTGCAGTTTCCACTAGTGTCCCCATAAAAATATACCTTTAAATTTCGTGTTTGTATCTTAGATAGGTTTTGCTCTACGTCAAATTCTATGTCAGTCAGTCAGTCAGAAAAAAATATGTTGTACTTAATAAATAATTTACTCAAACAACTTGTGATATACACAAGTTTACTCTTTGATCAAATTATTTCATTTTCGATGCTTAGTTTTGTTTGTTATAATAATGCGATACACAGAAGCCAAACGGTAGGACTTACTTGCAATGTCCAATGTGAGGTCCGGGTTCACTAAACCAAAACAAGGAACGACCGCAGACTACGACCACGAGGTTCACACTGACCTCGCGAATCCACGCGATAACGTAAGACGACCTCACGACTGTTGATACCGGTTTGTCCGGTGCATCCGAGTGACGTAACCCCGTAGAGGACAACAACCCTAGGTGATTAAAGGCTCGTTTACAGCACAGACTAAACAAGATTAGAGTGGACAATCCCGAAAACAGATTTCACCGAGTCCGGTCGTCGACCGCTGAAAGCGAAAACTTTGGGAAAGTGTTTTGGCAAGTAATTGTGAATAGTGCATCTTCTACACGAACTACGAAGATAATAATAACGTTCTTGACAGTCGTATATTTCTCTCAAAAATTTAGACTAGGTGTTATAAGGTGATTAAACAGTCGAGGGTGGCCAGAGGTATTAAAAGGAATAATTCCCGTAAAAAAAATAAAAATCGGTACACTTGTTATGAAGGTAGTGAGTAGTGACACATACAAATCTTAGGCTATGTATAGCAAATAATTCGACCACGCAGCTGAACCGCTGACGTGAGTTGAGCAAATTTCCAAAGTTAAATTTATAGGCCTATGTTTTAGGGTGAAACAATTCTAGTACTTTTATAAATATAACTAGTGAACCCCCGTGAAAAATCAAAGGCGGATTAATTACATACACCTTAAAAGTACATCATTTATTCAAAATACTATTTCAAAACAATAAACTTTATCTAGGCCTACCTAACTATGATGCGGGGATTTTTAACTCGGTAAATGTGTAAAAAATTATAAGGGTTATAAAACTGTAGGAATATTTGTTAAAATGGTTGATTCATGTCCGTTAATATATATTTAAAGAAAGATAAAAATATTATCTTTTAATTAATTTTCATTTCATATTGATAGATCAAATGATTTAGAAGTTGTTAAAATTATAGTGAAGAAATTAATAATCGAACATGATATACGAAGATGTAGCCAACGAATGTTTCCGAATTTAAACTCTTTAAATTTGTATAAACAAAAATATTGATGACTAGGGGAGACCCCTGCGTGCTCCGCACGCCAACCCCCAACGAAACCTTCTAAAAACATATGTTACGTTTTATTTATAATAAAGGTGTAGCATTAATAATAACCTCAAAACTAAGATGGTAAATAATGTCAAATGTTCAAATTAAATTATTTCTTATATTTTATAACAGCAGTTATAATAATGGTTAAAAGAACCAGCAAGGATCAGGTCTACACTTAAAAACCCTAACCTAAAAGCTAGAAATACAACAATAATTGCTTCAAATTTTGAAATCAGCTGTTAATGGAAATATTGGAGCTAACAGCTATATTATCTGTTATCAATTTTATTGGTTGCTATTGTAATCAATGTAAATACATGTGTTGATTTATCATTCTGGGCCAAACCTATGAATTTTTTCCGACTAAATTTACAAATATTGGAATAAAAAAAGGTTTTTATTGAAATGAATTATAGCCTATGTTACTCAGGGATAGTGTAGCTTTTTATTAGTAAAACTGTTTTTTCAATCGGTTTAGTAGTGCCAGAGATTTCCCCCTACATACAAACATACAAACAAACAAACAAACAAACACACAAACAAACAAACAAACTTTACCTCTTTATAATATGAGTATAGACTAGGGGAAACTCCTGCGTGCTCCAACGCCAATCCCGTTGGAACCTTCTATACACATAATCATGTTATCATTTCTTTATAATAAGGGTGTAGAATTAATAATAACCCCAAAGCTAAGATGGTGAACAATGTTAAGTGTTCATATCAAATTATTTTTTATTTTTTATAACAGCAGTTATAATAAAGGTTAAAAGAACCAGTAAGGCTTAGGTCTACACTTTATAAAAACCTAACCTAAAACTTAAAAATACAATTAATTGCTTCAAAGTTTGAAATCAGCTGTTAATGGAAATAGCTGTTTTATCTGTTATTTCAATCAATTGGTTGTTATGGTATTAAATGTAAATACATGAGTTGGTTTATCATTCTAGGCCTAATTTAAAATGTTGTCCGATTAAATTTACAAATATTGAAATAATATGAAAAAATATTATTAAAATGTATAATAGCATATGTTATCATGGATAGTGAAGCTTTTTATTAGTAAAACTATTTTTCAATCGGTTCAGTAGTTTCAGAGATTACCCCCTACATACAAACAAATAAACGAACAAACTAATTTTACCTCTTTATAATATTAGTATAGATAAAAGGTTGTATTTATGTACAGTTTATAACCTCAAAAAATATGTATAACGTATTATAGCCACATTAGTTCTATAACTAATATTTAAAATAATCAACTTCACAAGAAATTATAAAGATTGAAGTTGTAAACATAACCCCAAAGTATAATTTACGCAGGGTTTTGTTTAAGAATTACAGATTATGGGTGAAATCAGCTATTATATTATAAGTTACTCACACTAGCTTTTATAGGAGTTGATATTTTTTGTTCGCAATCTAACACCGTCATTTTACGTCCATTTTGGCCTACATTTAGTAATTTTTGCGGATAACTCGGAAAGCTCCAGGAAACTTCAAATTCGATTTCAGCACCACAAAAAACATGGAACAGCAGAGAAACCGACTACTTGTGTTTTGTTAACGAGAGGGGATTTTTGCTACCGTTTTACTGGGCTATAGTGCATAGACAGATGTTTGCGAATGAAATTCGAGTAAAGTGAAATAAGCACTAGAATCGATTTTTCAAAGTCGAACGTATAAAACTACCTCTTTCGATATCTCCTCCGCAAAACTATCTGCAAAGCAGTACTGTTTATTAAATAACGGCGATGCCTTTGAATATCGATTTTCCATTCGATTCACTCTGATGAAGAGTATAGCTCGACTCCAAGACGGGTCGGCCTTTGAAGTGAGTAACTTTGTTACACTTTGATGCGGACGGCTTAAAAGTACCCTATGCTGATCTCCGCTTAGTTCGAGTGATCTGGTCAAATTTTATACCGGGTTGACTCCATAGTACTGCTGAGTCAGGGTAATTTCATTTATAATTCCGAGTAAGCTCATTAGAGGAAGTACTGTCCAGATATTCTTCATTTATGAATAAACATTGCGCACATTAGAATAAATAATTCAACACAGCCTACGGTAATATTACTGCCCGAAACAAAATTGAATAGTTACAGTAGAACTCCAGTTATCCGAATCAATTGGGGCCGGACCCATTTCGGATAATCAAAAATTCGGATAGTTAGATTTTTTTCCAAAAAAAGAATCTATTTTATTCTTTTTGGGATTGGTTCGCGTTTACGCGACTGGAGTAAACTATAGCGTATACACGTTTTATAACTTTAACGTTCGAGTACTATCATCGCGTTAACACATTCAATGCTTGATACTGAACATTTGGGCACATTTGGGCTTGATACTGAACACTATGAGAAGCGGACGACGCATAGTGCATTGGGAGTATTTTCAATACACAATGCATTGCGTGTTTCGCACGCGAACACCCGTATTGGAAATATTTTCAATACACAATGCATTGCGTGTTTCGCACGCCAACCCCCGTATTGGAA
>JAGFPH010012312.1:6190-21152 GCA_018207615.1 Philaenus spumarius | reverse complement strand
TAGTATGGCCTGCTTGTGCAGTTTCCTGTAAATTTTGAAACTATTCCTGCTTTGGAATAGTCTTATAGACTGTCCAATTTGTCTTATTGACTGCTTTGGATCCTAAAATATACCTTAAGGGTCTGCTCCAGTAAACGAGAAAGCGACCGGAAATGCAAGCGCCTCTCACTATATCCCCATCTAAACAATGCAATTTCTTGCGCTGACATTGCCTCATTTCAAACCGTTTTATAAGTCTATCTTTTGTAATTGAGTGTTGAAAAAAAAAACTGAATATTCTTTATAAAATTTCGGATCCGGCTTGTAAATTATTTTTCATTATTTTTTTATTGTGTTAGGGAAAAAATTTGAACTTGTACTCACAAAATGTCAATTACATAAAAAATTTTTTTTTAAATGTAAATTGCAAGACGGATGCGTATTGTGACTGTGCTTAAAATGAGACCTTGCAAACAATTTTATGATAAAAAGTTAACGAATTAAATGGTTTGAAATTTAACATTGCTCTTATGGGATAAAAATCCAAGATGGCCGCCACTACAGCAGACCCTTAATCCAACCATCCAGTATCTTAAACGGATACCATTTAATTTGATATGATGCGAGAAACGGGTCAGTAGACACTAAACAAAAAATGTGGAGGGGTAGAAGGTTCTACATTCTCGCAGACCGATGGTTGGGTTAAAGTAATATGATTACACTGCAGTTTTTTTATATGTATAAACTTAATAAATGTTGTCCTAGATTTATATTCACTTGTCTTTAGCAGTTTATTTTAACAATATTAATTCTACTTTATTCAAGTAATTGTAAAAACAGTTTTGAATTTGAATTCTTACGCAAAACACTGCATTTTCCATTATAAACTTTTGGCCTTGAGAACAACTGTTATAAACACATTAATTTTGTAAGTAGACGACCCAATGTATTCAAATAATCATAAAATGTTATTCCTTATTTGATGTTTATATAAGAACTTAACACTTTGAGATGGGTATGTTGAAATTATAGATACACAATAATTGTAATACTAATAAATTGTATTCTACTTACATCTTTAATGTCACTGAGGTCCAAGGGGTCAGGTTCATTTAATATAGACTCAGACCTACGCACATACAAAAATTAAACTAATAACAATTTGTAAAAAAAGAAACTTGATCTTAACCAGAAAACTATGTAATTTGCCTTAAAACAGGGGTAACACTGAAGCCATGAAAAAAAAAACTAGATAACAATGGCGAAACATTCCTTACTCTTGCCATCATATCAGCTTCAACAATATCAACTGTATCTTCTAATCATGTATTACCGGTATAGGCGGGTTGGTACCGGTTTTTTTGTACCTGATAAAACATGGTACTGATATTAGTACTTGATACAAGTTCCTGATACTCTTTGTATGATGTACATACTACTGACACCATTATTTATCTTGTGTGAATATGTACAAAAGTCTTATAAACTGTTTTTAATAAAGTATATATTTGTAGAACCTTATAAATTAACTCAATAGGCCTACATTAATTCTAAATGTATATTAACCTGTAAAGGTATTGAGATAATGAAAGTTTTATTGGTTAATCACGACTTAATTCATAAACATTAACTTTCTCTTCTAAAGATACAGTTTAATTGATTTTACTAATTATTTTTAAACAGCACAGAGTATAGAGAAGGGACAGTAAACTATTAAGAAAGCAGTAAGACTAGATCACATCAGTTTGAAAAAGTAGGAACAAGATGTCTGACTATGTAAGGCCTACTTCATCTGTTAGCATTAGTGAAACGGGTAGGCTACTATTACAGATAGAACATGTTAGCCAAAGGAAGTTAGCACTACATTGGCATCCACCATTTTGCAAAGTATACCTGTTTTCTTTGGTTATAAATTAGAATTAGTTTATAGTGGACTGTATTTTTATTTTAAACAACAACTTACAAAACTATCAGTTGCAACCGTTTTCAGGCTGAAGAGTAATTAGCTGCATCAAGTAATAACTAATAATTCCAATTAATAAGAAGCACAACCAGACATTATAATAGAAAGAAAGAGATCTTTTTTATTGAAGAAAAGTAGAATAGTTATTTTACACAACCAGAACAATTAATGTTCAAAAAATGAGAAAAAGAAATTTAACAAAACAATTAACATATGTTTTTTAATATAAGGTTTATATAACTGGTCTCTTGATCATTTTGTAATATATATCCTGATTACCAAACATCCCGGCCGCCTTGAACCAATGGTTCAATTGGGTATGTGTAGAAATCATGAGTTAGTGAATAGGTAGAGGAAACACTTTGACTGCTGGGCGCAACAATGTGCCTTTGTTAGTATGAACCTGGACAATTCTGACTACGCCGTCCGGACCAGGAGATGTAGAGACGATTCTTCCCATACACCATGAGAGAGGAGGTGTGTCTGGTTCATGAACGATTACAACATCATCAATTTTTAGATTGTCTTGCTTTGCATTCCATTTAATACGTTTTTGCAGAGTATGTAGGTATTCGAGATTCCAACGATTCCAAATGCGTTGTGAAAAAGCTTGGACTATCTGCCAGCATTTGAGTCGGTTTATACAATGGAACATTATCAACCCGTGGTTCAGGAATTGAAACCAGTGGAGCTCCAATCAAAAAATGTCCTGGTGACAAGACTTGTATTTCAGATGGATCTGATGGTAACACAGTAAGAGGTTGTGAGTTAAGAATTGCTTCAACTTTTGTGGTCAGAGTAGTAAATTCTTCTAGAGTCATAATGTAATCACCGAGTACCCATTTTAGATGGTACTTAGCGCTTTTGATGGCACTTTCCCACAGACCGCCTATGTGCGGTGAAGCTGGAGGATTAAAATGAAAATTAATAGAGTGTTGATTCGCAAAATGAATTAAAGATTCATCAGTTTCCATTTGAGATAGGAAATATTTTATAGTTTTCTGAAGTTGATAAGATCCTCCGACGAAATTGGTGCTACAGTCTGAGTACAAATCACTGCATAGACCTCGTCTGGAGACAAAGCGAGTTAATGCTGCTAAGAAAGCATTGGTAGTTAAGTCAGATACTACTTCAATATGAACGGCTTTAATCGTAAAACATACGAAAATACAAATATATACTTTAATAGCTTGCAATCGACGGTTAAGATAAGTTTGACATGAAATGGACCACCGAAATCTGTACCAGTTCTTAAGAATGCTCGAGCTGGAGTAGAGCGTGATTCTGGCAAGTCACCCATTAATGTAGGTTTAGATACTGGTTTACATCGAAAACAACGAATGCATTTGAAAACTCTTGATCGAATCACACTACGAGCTGATATAATCCAATATTGCTGAGAGAGAAGTGATTGTAAAAGCTGAGGACCAGCGTGAAGATATTCTAAATGATAATAATCAATGAGAAGATGCGTGATATGATGACACTTTGGCATCAGAATTGGATGTTTGGCTTCTTGAGAAAGATTAGAATGTTGTGAAGTCTTCCTCCTACACGAAGTAAACCATCTTGATCAAGAAATGGTACGAGTCTTTGTAATGGAATCGTACAATGTTTGTTTTGTTATGTAATTAGCTTCCCATTATTGATCCAGAAAATTTTGTTTTAGATCGGCAGTTGTGTACGAACTTAGGATATATGCCATTACTTTCTGTATTTTTATCCAAGTTGAATGATAATTTAATAAGTTGGTAAAATGACTGGAAGGTGAAGTTGTAATAAGGACATCACACTGTGTTGGTTTTAGTTCGGGTAACATTTCATATCGGAAAGAGTAGTCTGGGATTTAGGCCAATCATATGTTGGTTGATTTAACCATGGAGGTCCAGTCCACCAAAGTTGATGGTGAAGTAATTGATTAGGATAGAGACCTCTTGATACACAATTTGCTGGATTTTCCGATGACCTTATGTGTCACCATGAAGTTGGAGGTATCCATTCCTGAATTTGAGTTACACGGTTTGCTATATATGTACGTAGTTTATACGAAGGTGTTTGAATCCAACATAATATAACCGTAGAGTCACACCAAGCGTGAGTTGATTCTATCATTATGTATTTTGATAGGACAGAAATGCAATAATTTAGGATGCGAGACAGGAGATGAGCTCCGTTTAGCTCGAGTCGTGGCAGTGATATTTTTTTTGAAGGAGCTACCCGTGATTTCGCAAGTAAGAGACGCACTTTGATATCACCTGTTTGATCGACACATCGTATGTAAACATTAGCAGCATATCCCAATTCCGATGCATCACAGAAACCGTGCAACTGAATGGATATTGCATTATCTTCATCAGACATTAAATTATTTTGACAAGGAGGCTCTTCAGTTTGCCAAAATTTAAGAATAGTATTATTGAGGTCATGATCTTGAGCAAATAAAAGTGTAAGATAAGCTGGGACAGAACTATTGTCTGATATGTGTAAAGGAGCAGAACCCATAATAACAAATCCCAAGGAGGTACCAACAGCCGTAAGTAAGTTGTGACCTAACGAAAAATTATGACCTGTTAAAAGATTTGGAAAAATATCAGATCCGATAAGAACATCAACTGGACTTGGTAAATGGAAAGTAGGGTCGGCTAACGTAAATAATTTCAAGGCTTCTTTTACTTGGGCCGATATTTGCATATCAGGTAAATTTGAGGTAATCTTTTCCAATATAAGAGCTTGTACTAGAGAAGACATAAAAGAATCGTTAAGAGACGAGATAGTTAGTTCTGTAAGTCCGAGTGACTTTACTGGGATAGAGGAAATACCTTGTATGTATTTTGGAGTATATGATCGCTTCACTTGGAGTAATTGAGCAGCTCTGTGGCTTATGAAGGTCGTCATAGCTCCAGAGTCTAGACATGCACGTAGAACTAGTGATTTCCCTTGATGAGTAACTTTAACCAGAGCCGTAGCCAAAAGGACTCTTGAATTAGACTGTTGCAACTGACAAGAAAAAACCACTAATGGTTTATCAGAAGTATTGCTATTTTCAGGACTTCGAGATGATAATGATTTTTGTAATTGTTTCGAGGCATTTGTGCAAGAATAATTTAAGTTAGGATTTTTTGTTCGATAATTATTTTTAAATTTCGAATTTGCATTGAATGATGAGTACTGTATTTCTGTACGAGGTTGCACGCCGTCATTATGTAAAAATGTATGGTGAGGCAGCGAGCACTTAAAACATTTTCTTTTAGACTCACAAGAGGAAACCTGATGTGTTTTACCAAGGCAATTGACACACCATCT
This sequence comes from Philaenus spumarius, assembly GCA_018207615.1. Classification (NCBI taxonomy): domain Eukaryota; kingdom Metazoa; phylum Arthropoda; class Insecta; order Hemiptera; family Aphrophoridae; genus Philaenus; species Philaenus spumarius. The sequence continues at coordinate 15,907 of JAGFPH010012312.1, read as the reverse complement.
ATTTTCCTGAACAATGTATAATTTTTCTTGTGGAGGTTTTGATAAAAAGTCTGAACAATGATATATATTATGATTGTCTTGTTGGCAAAATTGACAATTAGTTTTAGATGTGACAAATAAAGCTGTTTTTCCTCGTTGTAATTGAATACACTGATATGATTGAGATCCTAGATTTGGATTTTTTATGCAATCATTGTGTCTAACGGAAGGATTGATAAATAATGAGTCTTCTGTTGTAATGCATTCATCTTCCAAAAATTTAACTAGTATCTCAGCTGAAGGCAAATTATGTTCGTTACGACTGTCTTCAATTTTTTTACGCAATGTCACATCTATTTTTCTCAATAATATTGTAACTAATAAAGGAGATTCCACGGAAATATCATGTCCCAAAGCTTCAAGAGCTTGAACATTTTCTTGATAAATTGATAAAAATTGCCGAAGACATTTTAACGAATTATGAGGTACAATAGGTAAATCTTTAATCTTATTTAAATGCAAGGATAGCGACCTTCTTTTATTATGAAAGCGTTGACATAACAAGTCCCAAGCTATTTGAAAATTTGGTGCAGTGAGTGGTAATTGACGTATACTATATTAAGAGCATAACCTTGAAGTGAAGCAAGTAAATATTGAAATTTTTGTACCGGTAAAAGTTGAGAATTTTGAATTATAGTTGTATCGAAAATATTATAATATGTCATCCATGTGTTAAGATCACCACTGAATGTTGGTAATTCAAGACGTGGTAATTTCACAGATGTTAACGCAAATTCTTGGTTAATAATTTCAGAAGAATTAGATTTATGGTTTAAATTAGTTAGATTGAGCGCTGGATGTAAGCAATTTATATAAGATGTTGCATTAACAAACACACTGTAGATATCTTCTTCCAACTGAAAAACTATTTCTTGTTTATAATCTTCATCATCATCATCAACTTCCAAAGTTACAGCTTGAACAAGGGTTTCAAATTCCGAATATTTTCGTTTTATTTCAGTGTCATGAATTGCTATGCATTCAATATTATATTTAGATAAACTATCTTTCCCTGACTTTTCTAGCTGAATAGTTAAACCTTTACATTCTTCTATTATCTTTGTGATATGAGCTTTGATTAAATTAGATTTTCGAACAAATGTATTTAACTTCATTTTGAAAAACCGCAGTAATGAATTTTGGAAGCAGGGTCTCTGTGAGAAGAACACAGATTCCGTGCTTCTAAGACGATTTGCCCCGTAGTTATCAGTTGCACGCACAGATGTACATACCAATATGCGTAACAGAGATTTGGTAGTCAACTGTGACAATCACAGATCTGACTATAACATAACCTGCTTTCAATTTTGGGGTTATGTTTGATTGTTTTTGTTGTGGTTAAGGGAATAGTATTTTATAGATTTAAAATGGTAATTACATTAATAAAGTAAAGTATACAAATTAGGGTTAGGTAGGATGATTGATTGATTTATTGTTGTTTTATTAAAGTCATAAATAATTAAATTAAAGTAACGCTAAATTCAAAATAATTAAATAACTTTGGTAATAAAAAAGTTTATCAAAAAGCTAACGTAAAATAAATTGAATAAATTAAATAATAATATTAAAAGCAAGTACAGTAAAACCACTCACAACCGGCCTCGGATCAACCGGTCCTCGGATTAACCAACCTATCCCATGGAACAACAGAGTTTTTATTTCTCTAACAGATTGTATTACTGTAACTGGCCGAATTGTCAAACATTGATTGTTTAACGGTAATTTCTTGGGAAAAAAAAACGGGGTGACGCAACATTAGGTGTGCAATGTGTGTTAGTGTTGTAGAAGACAGAACAGGGGAGGGAATGCGTGAGTATAATTCTCCTCTTGCTTCCATGGCAACTGTATATTTTCTAAAAATCAATTGACAAAGCGGCATCCTTCGATTCTTTTTCTTCGTTGCTTTGTCGGAACCTTTACTGAATTTTGTGGGAGCAAAATATGTAATATTTGTAACATACTGTATTGCGTAATATGTTGAGCAATAAAAAGACGTGAAATCGGAGAGACTTGGCACTAAAAATCTTTGAATGTTAAAGAACAGAAAAAAATAACTGATTTTTTGATACGGTACCGTATATGTAATTTCAGTTTTCAAAGTTTAAAATGTTTAATTTGTTGGTGTTTGTTTATGTATGTGGTACATAGGCCCTACAATAAAATGGGTCATTCTCCAGAAAAGGGCAGATTTGATAAAAAAAAATAATTATCCAAAATTTTCATATTTTTATGTTATACATTTTTATGGGGCACTGCTTTTACTGTGTAACACTATTTCATAAATGGTTCTGTAAAAAAAAATTTTTTTTAGTTTAAAAAAATCTTTGTTTATTTTTGTTGGTAACGGAGTTGAGGCGAAAGTAACGGAGTTGAGATTTTTGTAAAGAAAACAGTTTTATTACAAAAAAGGCCTAATATACATCATCAAAATAAAAAGTAAACACTTCATTTTTCTTTAATCTTTACTTCAAAAACATTTTAACTCTTTTATCAATGTCACTGAAGCGTTTTAGCTTGAAGTGGCGGTTCGACACAGGAATAGGTGGTTCTGGGATCACACAGAATATTTCACTGGTTTTTATTTCTTGTTGATCTGGTTTTGTAGGCCAAAACAGCTTCTCTCCAGTTTTGTTCATGAAGTTGACAGTAACAAATTCTCCATCTTTTGATTCAACAATTCCTAAAAACAAAAGTGTCAATAGTTTTTGGAACACACAATAGTAAAATTAAGCTGTTGTAAACACAAATATATAATTGTGTTACATGATTTGTATTTGTTAATTAGTTTGGCTGCAAAATTGATTAACTTACAGGTAATATTAATCTACTAACCTGGATACCAAGTGTCATCATATATCACGCAAACCCAATCCCCGATATTTATAGCTTGTTTGGAGTTTGTATTAACATCTTCATAATCATCGTCATTTTCACTGTCTGTGTATACATTTTCATACTTCACCTTTTGAAGTTTTGTTTTAGCTGTAAACTTAGTTTTAAGGAATTTTTTTAACACAAATCTTAAGTGGGCTAAACATTTTGAAAGTGCATGTAAATACATACATGACAGTTGTTTCATAGTGTAGTTCATAGCCTGTAAAAACATAAATTAATAGAATAAAAATATACTAAAATCTAAGGATATTTATATGACACATAGCAAAAATAAAAGGATACAATCTGCTGAAGATAGTTGAATTTTGCCAAGGCCAAAATGTTTGCAGACTTCACTTGGTTTACATTTGAAACAACTCAGAGACCTTGCTTGTAAGTCTTCATTCGGTTTAGTCCAGATCACTTGATGCACTTTCAATGTCCCTACAAATGCTTCCAGAGTTGGAATTTTTTCATATAGAAAAATTGATTCCTCTTCTATGTCAAAGATTTCAATTCCTTTACAGAATTTCTTCATTTGAACCATGAAACTATCAAAAGTCGAAATGTCTTGGCCCTGTGCCACAAGGCCATCAGCGGTACGTTTGAGGCACCCACCGATTCCATCAGGGGCCCCTTTTCCGTGGCCCGCTTCCGAGTAGTGCCACTGAATTATCTTTGCACCAAACATTTTAGATATTTGGGTTTTTATCAAATAGAACATTTTCTTGTTTCTGTACTGATTTGTTACACTATCACTGAGAAAATGCACTTCCTTCAGATTTGGTACCATTTTTTTTGCCACCTCTGCAATTGGTTTTAAATGAGCACATACCGCGGAAGAATCATGCCTGAGACTGGCAGAAACTGTACATAAACTTTTTGTTTTGACTTTATTCGATTCTTTGCACAGGTAATACAACACAACAGTGTGAAGCGAGATCTGAGGTTTGGACCCTCCGAAATGTGCAGACTGAATTTCTTTGCCGTATTTGCAGCCGTAGTTTTCTGAAAAGTCTATGTGAATTAAAACTTGTTCAGATGAAAGATGTTCCTTAATGTGGTCTACAGCTGCATGTTGATGTTTGACATTGTTGACATGAATCATAAACTTAAAAATGGATCTCTCCAGTCGTGAAAAAGCGTCTTGTTTAGTAGTTGCTATGGATTCTTTCACTGTTCTTCTACATGTTTTTTTCTTTCCTTTTACTAAGATGTCAGTTTTTTTTGAAAACCATTGTTCAAAACTAACTTCTTCTCCAGAATCACATTCAAGAGTTTGTAATTTGTTATTTTTGCACTTTTTGCAAATTCTTGACAAACATTCTTCTTTTAAATGTTCATTTTCACAACATAGAGTTTTACAAACTTCTCTTGGGGAACTCTCTTTGATCACCTTGGTATGAAACAGTTTACTTACTAACAGTTTCATGTTTTCATGAACAGTGCACAGACAAGTGTCTCTATCAGTGACCTTTGGCATTAGGATCCAAAAAGGCCTAAGCTTACAAAACGAAGCATAGCTCAATTTGTATTGAGGGTTTTCAGATTGGAATATCTTGTGTAGATTAGACAAAGAATCATTAAGGTACCTCTTTTGCCGTTTTATTTTGTTACGTGTCACTGTATCTTTGGCTCCAGGACACATTCGGCTATGTTCATCTTTCTCTAAAAACTCCCTCACACTGTTAGATATTGACAGTGAAAGTTTTATTCGTACTAGGTTTTGCTTCCTGTTGCTTGTAGCACGTCTCACCGTTTTGAACGATAATGTTTTGCTAAGTTCAGTTATAAATCTGTACTTTTTTATAATTTTACCAGCTGCACTAACAACAACTTTTTTGTACATCGTATCATTTTTAAAATTTTCTCTTAATTGCTTGGATAAAACTTCCCCATACAATAGCTTCTTTTTGACAATGGGTGAAACATTCTGGCCACTAATCAGCGAAGTCACATTTTTTGTTGGAGTGTCCATTGTAGATTTTTTTAACCTATTTGCTCTCTTTCTGTATTTTTCAACATTTTTTTTCTCCTTTTTTAGCCTTTCTTCTAGTTCTTTGATTTTAGCTTTCAGTTTTCGTGTATTTCGTCTTCTTTTGTGCCTATTGATCCTTTCTCGGTTGTGTTCGTTAACAGGTGGAAAATTCATGGATGGAGAGGGTGGAGGAGAATTTTCTTGCATCATTTTCTCTAACTCTAACTCCTTTTTCTTTTTATTATACAACTCTTGGCTGCTTTTACACCACATTTTCCTAATTTTTCTCTTTTCACGGTCACTTTTTTCGTTGATAGATTTTATTTTTCCAGCTGCTTTCCTGGCATGGTACCGTTCTCTCTCCTTTCTTTTTGCTTCCTCATACCTAACTGGGTCATTTTTTATATTCTCTCGTAGTTTTCGCATACTTTCCTTTTTCTGTTTGTTAACTGCTGCCTCCTTTCTTGGTCGTTTCGATGCATTGCTACTCTTTTTAGTTTTAGCCATCTGATTCACTAAAAAGAAAAAAACACAAATATTATGGCCTAGCTTTACCATTAAAAAAACTATAAACATATCCAAATAGCTTACAATAATGGTACCGTACCTTTCTTAGAAAATGCTATGTTTAATTTTAGAATCTTAAAATGAGCTCTAAATCTTCTCTAAACTCATATGAAATAACACTTATGAAAGTTAAATTATTTTATTTTCGAGTTCTCAGAAAATAGGTTAAATTAGCCTTATAAAAGCAGGTTATTACCTGCAATTAATAGAATTTTCAGTGTTGAAAAAGAAACTAGTTAAAGGATACCTTACAAAGCTTCGGATATAAATCTCAACTCCGTTACTCTTTCTCAACTCCGTTACTTAGATCAGTAACGGAGTTGAGGGTAACGGAGTTGAGAAATTTTTGAAAAATGATGGACCACATGGCATCAATTGAGGTTAGTAACTAAAGTCTTAGCTATGAATGTGCAGATTCAATATCTTATTCATGTAGACAAACAATAAAGCAATTAATATTTGTCACTTACCTTTCAAGCTAAGTAACGGAGTTGAAAACTTGTAATGTCCAAGTGAACTTTGAATCTTTTTTGAACTAATCACTCAACTTTACACTTCACAAAAACACACAGCTTCTCTACTCAGTCACAAAATGGCTGCCTTCTTTATGTTAAATGAAGAAAAGGAACAGATGCTACTACCTGTGAGTAATTCTTTGAACTATAATCAGTGGTAACGGAGTTGAAAACTGCCCTCAGGGACAAAAACTAAACAATTTTAAGATACTTTGTTTTATATTTTTTTATTTTGAAAAATAACTTTAAAAAAATTAAACTAATTTAGTATTAATTACTAAAATTTCTGTGAAATTAAAAATATGATTTATATTTATTTTTTTGAAAAACACATTTGAAATCATGGGAGGGGACAGTCACGGAGTTGAGGTTTACACCATAAAAATAATTTAAAATGGTGTTGGATTTAAGTTTTAAACCAAATTAAAAATATGTTAAGATGCTATTAGTATTATAGTAAGCAATACAAATAAAAATATTAAATAATATTAAGAAATATGTTTAAAATCCTACGAGGACTGAAATCTGCCCTTTTCTGGAGAATCACCCAAAATGGGATGCAATAACGTCTTATTTGCTTCTTTGTTTATGAAATATGTACAGTAGAACCCCTCTTAACCGGCCTCGGATCAATCGGTCCTCGGATTAACCGGCCTATTTCAAGGAACAACAAAATCAAATATATTAACTGGCCGAAGTCTCAAACATCGATTATTTTACGGACATTTCGGGATGACGCAATGTTATTTGTGCTACTGTATGTGTTAATGTTGTAGCAGGGAAAAGGGGGAAGGAGGAGCGTAACAAAGGAAGCCGCCTTGTCGATTGATTCTTGCCGCGAAAGCAAGAGGGGGGATCAAATCTTGCTTCCCACGGCAACTGTATTATTTTTTCTTGGAATCAATTAACCAAGCGGCATCCTTTGTTTCTCTTTCTTCGTCTGTTTATTTGTCGGAACCTTTACTGAATTTCGTGAGAGCAAAAGTGCTTGAAAACGGGAGGGGAGAAAAGGAGGCGAGGGAAGGGGAGTGGAATGGGGGAGGAGGAAGTGTACTGTACATTTTTCATGTTTACATGTAATTTGTTAGTGTTTGTTTGTGTGTGTATGTACAGTACATACAATAAAATCAGTTGCAATAACGTCTTATTTCCTTTATTATTTATGAAATATGTATTGTAGGTTATTTTTGAACTAAAATCTTTTTTTTACGGGAACCTCGGATCAACCGGCCAAACTCGTAACCGGCCAGGGTCTCGGTCCCGACCTGACCGGTTAAGAGGGGTTCTACTGTAGGTGTTTTTTTAACAAAAATCTATTTTTTTAAAGGAACCTCGTATCAATCGGCCAAACAGGTAACCGGCCAGGGTCTCGGTCCCGACCAGACTGGTTGAAAGGTGTTCTACTGTAGAGTTAAAATTTGTTCTGTCTGCTTAAATTAAGTAAGAGTATAATTAAATTAATTTGGTTAAAGTTTGTATTTGTTGGAAAGATTCCAACAAAAGAAGAATATTTTTATTTCTGTTTTTCAAAGTTAAATAAATTGTTAATTTTTATTTTCAGTATAAAAACTATTTTTATTTTTCACTTACCTATTGCTTGAATATTACATTATAATATTTCCTTGTATTTTAAGTAATATCACAGTGTTTCATTATCAAAATATCCAAAGCACAAATAAAGTTATTTACAAGGTCAGTTTCATTGTGCTCATTAATCTGAGATTGGGTAAAAGTAAATTCTTGTGTTCTAAACTGAGCTTAATTAAAAGTAAATTAAATTTTGATTACTGGAAGTTTAATGTTGAAAGTTTTTTAGCCAGGATATTTAGACAGCTAAATATTTGACAATCAGTTATATCACATAGGTCATATAAAAAAGATAGCCTGTTTCTTCCAGTAGGTGACATTAACTTATTTTGTAACTGTTTTAGAGACTTAGTGTTTCCGAACTTGGGGCACGTCAAATTAATAAATTTCTCTAGGGGAGAATCGTTGTAGTTTGTTTGCACACTTTAATAATTATAATCGCAAATTGGGCTGCTTTAAGTGTAAAATTAAAAACACGCTTTCTGTTTGTCCCTTACCTTTAACCTTAAAAGTTAAAAACCAGTCCAATCAAATCGTGGGTGTTTCAATGTTCTGTTGATATTTTATAACAATTAGTAAATTATTTATCTAACTCTAGTTGTCTTTAAAAATATGATATAAATTTTGAGGTTCATTTAGAAGCATGAAATGACGACTTGTTTTACAAAAACTATGAATGTATTGTTTTTATTGACCTTTTATAGTAGCAACTATCTAAAATATCTTGTAACTCAATTTTCACCAGTTTCTAAGGAACCTACATATTACACTATCAAATAAACGTCATATTTATTTGATCAAAGATTGTCCATCAAAGAAATTTGACGATTCTTTGACAAAGATTTTCAAAAAAGAATAATATTCTAAAATATTAATATACTACACATTTTTAGGAAACCTCCTAACCTCAAAATATATGTTTTTCCAGTTTCTATATATATTCCTTGTGTTCCTTTTACATTTTACCTTGCCTTTTATATTTATAATACAATGGAAAAATTGAAATGGAGAGTTAAAGCTATGAAAACTATTTTACATTATGAAAAAGAAGAAATTTGATTATGTTTACTTTATTTTAAAAGTATATTTACAAGTGATTTAAAGATTTATTTTGAAATCTTAAAACCAGATATAATGTGAATCACGACCTTTTAAATAATTATTTAATAACAGTTAATAAATAATAATAATAAAAATAAACCGAAACATAGCCCCAAAATATATCTTGTGAATAACCCAGCTCATCAAGGAAATTGGACGGGTGTAACATGTTTCTTTGACAAAGATTTCATCAAAGTTCTTTGATACAAGTTTGACTAAATATTTGGTGAATAAATTTTATAGTGTAATATGCCCATAAATAACAAAATCTTGATTTAATTGAGGCCAAAGGAAGTCTACCCCACATTGACGATATCTGTTTTGCTACTGATGCCAAAGAGGTTAAAATCTTAGAAAATTAAAAACACAGTTGTGGCACCTAATAGATTGTAAAGCTGACATAACCAATGCTTACTAAAGCTTGGAACTACTACAAACTTTCTCATGTAAACTGTATAGTAACGTCACAGATATATCACAAACTATGCGTGGCCATGTTTATTAATTTTTACTTGTTAATTTAAAAATCATCAAATTTGTTAAATTATATATTTTTTAACTACTTATCGGGATTAATTAAATACAACACAAATAGTTGTAGGTGCAAACTATGATTCCAAAAATGAATACGGTATGGTTCTTAAACAATCACATGTTTTTGTAAAAGGTTTAGTTTGAATTAATATTAATAAAATATGATAAGGACCTTGACCTTCTGAATCAGACACACTTACTTCAAATACAAGGCCCCCACCAACTGAGCTGTACCGTTTCCACTAATCTTATAAGAAAAGATGTTTGTAAACATAAATTCTTTAAATTTTGGCTTAGCAACCTAACCTTACTTTAAAAATAATAAACGTACCATTCACAATTGGCCTCTTCTTCTTTAAAATTATTGTTCTCATTCATCTCGGAATCATCTATGACTTCTTGTTTACTTTTCTTTTCTTCTTTAATCTCATCTGGTACAAAACAAGTTTCGTTATCTATCATGTCAAGAAAACTATCTTCTTCTTTAATTTCACTACAAAAACTTTCTTCTTCTTTAATTTC